>SMLS01063410.1:0-58280 GCA_004785975.1 Popillia japonica
AAAAAAAAACAAAATTCTAAACACACAAAAAATGTCTATAATAGACGCTCATGGTCTATTATTGGAATCACCCTAAAGAAAGTACAATGAAACTAGATCAAGCACTAGCAATGGATCTCGTGATTTCGACTTTCACCTAGTCTCATCAGCGAAGCTGGGCATGCTAGATCTAATTTCACAGTACTTCTCTCTCAACCTTTAGGTACTTCCTTAATACCCCCACCGAATGGGCTGTATCAAACCTTATGCCCTCTAGTAGTTAAAGGTCGGAAACAGACCATGAGCGCCTAATATAAGCATTTTTGTGTTTATTTTTGTGGCATCTCTCGACGATATTGCGTTTCAGCGAACCGACTCCGCTGACCATCCAAAAACCAAATTCACAAAGAACATACTGGGGTTCGATCAGAAAAAGAAAATCTTTCTAGCTGCGTCAAAATCCAATATGGCGCCCATAAATAATAACAAAGTTGATGATGATCCAGAAAAAACGAAATGTCATCTAAAAATTTTAAGTACACCATTAGATAGAGGACCAAACGTAACCTTGAGAATGTGTCTTTAGTTTTTCTCTGCAAATCTAAATAAAAAAGTGCTACAAGCAAAATAAGAAAAGATTTTTGCGGTTTTTTTGAAAAATCTCGAACGTCATTTGTTCCAAGCCTACTTTCTTTTCGGGATCATACTAACCACAAAATTTAGCAACTTTGCCAAATTTAAACCTGCCGTCTATCCTCAATACTAAGCGAGATCGCAATGGTGAGGATCGAAAATGAATCACCCTTTATACCAGCTTGCATACACCACCCTGTCTTGAAAGGCGGAGTTGCTAGCCGTAAAGTAACAGAATTAAAGTTTTCTAATTCGCCGCACAAACGTGGGTCGTAATTATTAGTTAGTTACAATTAGCGGTGTTTTGCCGGCAATAACAAAGGGATAGATTTTCTTTGTGCGAAATCTTTGGAGGTTGCTAGTTCAAAATGTATTGTCGTTTTGACGAGTTTAAGTTGCTGTCTGTAAGGTTTCAAAATTTAAGTCTTCTAAAATTACAAAATTCTCCACACAAGTTGGACACGTTACATGGGTGTTTTAGCGGTAATAACTAAAGGATAGAGTTTCATGTATAGAATGTTTGGAATTTGCTAGATTTGCTTCTTTTCTGTGAGTTAGTAAGACCTATTCTACTAACTTATTAAGCTATTTTTCTCTAATTATCTAGGAGGAAAGGAATACCATAGTGCGAGTGCTAACACTAAAACTCGTATGTGCGTCAGGTTCTCGGTTCTTGTTTGATATTCGGATTCCCTAAGGGTGGGTGCTTCAATTACACCAAAATATCTCTGAATGGGGTTTATCAAAGATTCTTCTTCTAAATTAATTACCGGAATGTTAATGGTAGTAGTCAGCAGTAAAATTTTTGACATTTAAAAAATACCGAAACGTCCGATTTAGATATTTACAAAAAAAATATTCACTGACCTTTATAGATCTGCAGATCTTTGCTGTTAATACACCGCGGATGCACGTACAAACTCTCGATCGTAGAGCTGTCGATCAGGGATTCCCCCGTGAGATTATCACTCTGGCAGAGCAGCAATGGTGATTTTTCTAAACGGGAACAAGAAAAAATACTTCTTTATATTCTCAATCTTGTTTCTATCATAGAATAAATTCACTTACCGTTTTCCGAAGGTGGTAAGCATTCCCCCAGATATATAGGCCCGTCTTCTCTGTTGTAAGCTGCCATTAATTGCGGCAAACTGTTATAACGCGTCACGTCGTTGTGGAAAATGAACGAATCTGGCGAGACGTATTCTAGCTTAAAAGTTTGCGGTTTAGAGCTGGAAAAATGTTTATTTTAATAAGATCGAATCATATCGTGATAATCTTGGATTTTACCTGTCCTTAACGCACACGTCGATGTAGAAAATGTTATATTTCGAATCGCTCTCGCGTAGAATGAAACACCCCGGGGTATTCCCCCGTTTTTCTTCTAATTTCGCGTAAGAGAATTCCCCGCTGCAATATGATTTAGATCAAAATTCCGGAATTTCCATTTTTTTTTTGAGTAACTTACCCGACAGGACCGTGACATTTCATCGAATACAATTTTAATAACGAAGGTGTAATTACATCTTTACAAATATTGAAGGTCCATTTTACGGATAGCCTATAGTAGCCGTCTACTAAACTTACAAACGAGAGCATATTCTGCATGTTGTTAAATTTCAGATAAAACGGAATACCATTTCTTCGACTAATCTCAACCGTGCTGTCTTTCCGCAATGATATAAAGCCTAAATCTTCCAACGCACAAATGCAATGCCATTTCTATAAGCGAAAAAAATCTTAAAACATTTTCTCATACAAATTCTATACGTTACTTACATCTTTCTTAGATTCCAAACAATATTTTATACCGGGTTCAACTGCGAATGGAGATACACGCACTATCAACGAGGATATGATTCCCTCCTCTTCCGTTACAGCTTTATACTCTTCCGCTAAGTATTCCGACGCCATCAAATCCAACTGTCGCAGATATTCAGCTTTCACATACCTGCAAGAAATTTAAATGATCGTAATTCTAATAAATCTATTTGTGACGATAACTAACCAAGCATCGTGACCCGATTTCTTAATCTTGCTCAGTGTATCGTGTATCGGCTTCTTTATAAAAAAGGCGTGCCGTTTCAACACCTCTTTCGGTATGTACTTCTTATAATCGTTCTCCACAGTTTCCTGCACGATTTCTTTCTCGAGCATAACACGATACATATCAGTTATTCCTAACCCGACTAGTTCCTTTCGATACTTCTCATACACTATATCAGGTATCTTATTCTCAAGTACGTCATTCCTCGCCTGATGAAAATAATAATCGTAAGCTTTTATATCGATCTTCTTCAATTTCTTTGTGCTGGCAACTTTGAACCGTATCCTTAAATCGTACTCTTTCACTTTCTCAACAAACGTAGCTGATGGCATTAAAAAGATCTGTTTGCCATGTATTCGGAGTGCAAATAAATGTCGAGCAATAGTACCGATACCCAATTTCCTACATAATAAAATGCAGATATCTTCAGCTGTTGCAGTTGCTGGGCAACGTATTTCTTCAACCTTGCTATCTACAGCTAAATTTACTTTCAAATCTACTTCTGACATTTTTGGGGGGCGTTAAATTAGGCGAATTTTACCTATAAACTAACTCATTACTAGCAGACATAACCTCGAAATGTTTTAAAGCCTGTGTAACACATCGTTTAGTGTATTGTTGTTGTTAAATTATTAATTTATATCATTAATTACCACTATAGAAGCAGGGTCACAACAAATAACTAAAGAATAATAACAAATATGGCGGATAATCTTAAATTTTTGAGGTTATGTGGAAATAAATGTATACAAAATATTTTAGGTGGGGAATCACAATAAAAATTATTTTTAATAAACTGATTTTAATTTTTTATTAATTTATATTATAACAATTATAATTTATATGTTAAATTTTGTTGTTTAATGCACTGATATTGTTTTTGTTGTTATACAGAGTGATGCACCTTGACTGCTATTTTTTGTCGTTTCTATAGCAACAAATTTGACGTTGACATGATTGACACTTGCTTTTAATGCCCGATTTTTCAGTGTAGATTCAACTTACATTTAAACTGAAACCATGAAGTCTATCAGTGGCTTCCTTTCATTATCTGAAGTTAATGCTAAACGCGTTGATTACATGAAGAACATACATTAAAAAATTCCTATTTCTTAGCCAAAATATTTATAAAAAAAAATTGTTGCAAGCAGAGACTGGTTTCTAAATTTAAAAAAAAGATATGCTCTAAGACATTTAAAATCTGCGGACGGAAATTATTAAATGATGAATCTGCTGTAGCTCCTTTATTTGCAAATTAAGGCATGTAATAAAAGCTCACGATCTTCTTCCCTGCCAAATCTATAACATTGACGAATCCGGCCTAATTTGGAAGTTATTGCCTGAAAGGCGTAACTAACTGGCACAAATGGTGATGGTACCCAAAAAATCAGCATTTTGTTATTGGCAAATCAAAGAATCCAAGGCCATTCAAGAACAA
This sequence comes from Popillia japonica, assembly GCA_004785975.1. Classification (NCBI taxonomy): domain Eukaryota; kingdom Metazoa; phylum Arthropoda; class Insecta; order Coleoptera; family Scarabaeidae; genus Popillia; species Popillia japonica. The sequence goes on from SMLS01063410.1 coordinate 4,095, forward strand.
AACGTCACCTGTGGAGTACGTCTCTAGATAATTTTTGTCATTTTTAAGAATTGGTTCCACAATTCTTTTTGCAAACAAGTGAAGCCATTTTGAAAACCCTGAAAATGTCTTATAGCTGATTGACAATGCAACAAGTCACTGCTCCAAAGAGGAATTCATTAGTAAAGATTGAAAAATATTCACTTTGTTTTTACCATCAAACTGTACAGCGCTGATACAACCAATGGAGGTTATACGAAGTTTGGTTTGTTTATACAGTACGAGCAACAAAGATTGAGGCGTGCTGGTTGTATATTTGTTTCTAATTTTATCAAAACTATCTTCTAATTAGATTTTTACCCATAATGCGTTTGAATTTGCTGTCAAGTAGTGTATTAGTCTGTCATTTTGTCTGTTCATATTTATGTTATAGGTTATGTTGATTTTTCCTACGATTATGTATAGTTCGTTTCGACATATTCGGGGTGGCACGCTTAAATCATTGTAGAATACGTCAACTTAAGCAGTTTGGCTAATGGTGCAATACCGAGGCCAATAATAATAATAACTTAAGCAGTTCTTCAAGCTTCTTACGTAAGTAGTGATTGAGCAGCGACTCGAGCACGAACTATGAATACTGGTATAAATTTGACGTTGACGTTGACGTTTCTGGTGCATTTAAGATTATTACCAGAATCTTGGATAATTAAATAAAACAATATTTTCTTAACATATCCTTAATAATATATTTTTAGTACAAAATAAAATTATTTATTCTAAATGTATAGAATCTTTTACGTGAGTTATAGTTAAAGCTTGTAACAAATTGTCAGAACTAGTAACATTTTCTGCTATAAATTTAACCGTCTTCTTTGTACGCACTAACACAAAACCGTTAGACGAAAACAATCCTCTTATATCACCGGAATCTAACCAGACAAACAAAGCAATACCATCTGTTTTGATAGAAATCTTAAACATTTTTCCTGTATCGTCCGCCTTTTCAACAGAAACTACCTAAAAATTCATTTTTTCGATAACACAAATTGTTTATAGACGAGCAACAAAAACGTACTTGCACTGAAGCTGTTTTAATCGCGCATTTATTCAAATTATTTGGAAATACATAATTATCAGGTGCAATTTTTTTCCCTGAAACATCTCTCAACATCAGATATATGAAACAGTTCGTTTTGGCAGAAAGCAAAGATCCACATCCCGCGTTGGAGAGATATTCACTAATCCAGAAAGATTTGATCTGTTTAGAATATTCTGCCAACTGTAAAGTAAAAAAAAATTATTTGCGGTTAATCATTGACCTGTCAAAATACCGCATCAACTTTAAGATGTTCCTTGTACAAAACGGAGGTGGAATTCCAATTGTACACGAAAATGGTGGCTGTGTTATTGTAGGAATTTGTTAGCAAATCAGAAACAACGTATAAGTTCAAATTATCGCCAGCATCTAAGAAATAGGTTAAGATAATAGGGGCAAAAAATTCTTTAGCGGAATAATGTAACATCTTCCAATTATTGTTAAAATCTAAAAAAAGATTATTTAATGTTTCCATCTAAATCCCCCATCAAAATTCCCTCACCTATACCAGACCAGCTTGGAGCTGCCCAAACGTCATTGAGCTGCCAATAGAGAGCCCCCATAGTTAAACCTTTACCAACGTTATTCAAATTACTTCTCCATAATCTGTAGAATTCTGTTTGGCGCCTGATCCCTTCCGCTTGAATGATCTACGAATTAAATATCTTTTGTTTAGAATGCTGTTTTTGTCTAATTTATCCTACCTGACTGTAGTAAGCGAAAGACTTATAAAAGTTAGGACTAGCACAATCTGGGAAATCTAATTGTGTCGATATTAAGAATGCTACGAAAGAATTCCCCATCGGCTGGTGCTGCCTGTGTTGCAGAAATGTTGAGTTACATTTTAGATCTTCCAAATTTTTGGTGGCTGTTAACATCGTTGCTTCAGATGGGTAAGATTGTAATCCGTATTCGGACGAAAATCGGCTTATTGGAAATTTATTTTGGTTCCATGGATTGCTATAATAATCGTAGTGATGCACTAAAATGTAATGGAAATTATACAGGGTGTTCCGTGATTCGACCGACAAACTTAGAGCATATATTCCGGTGGTTCACCTGTACGTGAATTCGTTTAATTTAATTTGATGTGACGAATTGACGTATTTGACTTTTTTTTGCAGGATAACATCAATTTGCAAGGAATGCTGTTAACAACACGCGTAATCGTCGCATCTGGGTAGACCAAAACCCACACGAAACAATGGTCAACATTGTTTTTCCATCAACGTGTTCACTTATACGTCATCTAAAATTTTTTTATTGCAATGGCTGCCAGAATATATGATATTAGTTTGTTAGTCGAGTAACGGAACACCCTTTATATAACAAAATAAATAATATGAAAGTGGAACTTAGTTTTATGTTGGCTGTTACTCCCCTTCCAGTCCAAATAATAATGAAATGACCTTAAAGTCAGCACAGATTTGCCAAAAAATTATTTAAATATTGAATGAGTTGTCATATACACGAACGGACACAATTATAGGTATCGCATCACCTATGCTACAATAAAAATATCCTATTTAGAAGAACTGCTTTTTTTTGACGTTTCAAATGCGTAAGTACGGTCCTTTTGAGGTTAGGATAGCAACAGTTTAATCTAGCATTGCGTATAGAGACGTAGAAAAGATTAAACCTTGCAATTAATTGTCACATTTTGATATTCAAGAAACTCGAAACATAACCTCTAAAATTCGATCAGTACTTTTCCTTCTTGCGTTTGTCACCTTGAACGTATATCACCTTTGACGTTTTTCACCGTTAACATTTGTTACGTTTGACGTCTGCCATCTTTGACGTCTGTTATCGTCGAAGTCTGTCACCGTTGACATTTCTAATATTTAATGTTTATCATTGTTGATGCTAGTCGCCTTCATCAACTCGTATTTAGAGGATGAACTGCTTTTTTTAATTTTTCGAATACGTAAGTGCGGTCCTTTTGAGGTTAGGATGGCAACAGCTTAATCTAGCATTGCGTATAGAGACGTAGAAAACATTAAACCCTGCAATTAATTGTCAAAAGTTTTAATATTCAAGAAATTCAAAACATAACCTCTAAAATTCGATCACTACTTTCCCTCCTTGCAGTTGTCACCTTTAACGTATGTCACCTTTGACATTTTTCGCCGTTGACATTTGTTACGTTTGGCATCTGTCATCTTTGACGTCTGTCATCATTGACATCTGTCACCGTTGACATTTCTCACGTTTGATGTTTGTCTTTGTTGATGTTAGTCACCTCTAATAGTCCTCCGTACGCTTCGTTTTTTGTTGGTTTTATGCTCTGTTTATGTTAATTGATGACATAAGTCTTTGTACTTTTTTAGGCAATTCTTTTCTATTACACCTTGTTTGCGCAGAAAATTAAAAGTGTGCTTGCAGTGTGACGTCATACCCTATGTTAGAACATTTATTTAACAGCTATTTACCATCCCCATAAAATTGACTTTGTGGATTCGAAGCGACGTAACCTTCCTGTTCAGATTGCACCCCATTCGTTGGGCTCGACACTAAAAACGGTCTGTTCCAATTATTCCTTAGAGTTTCATTCCTGATAGTCTCTACGTAAAGTTGTACATAATCCTTGTGATATTTTTCGAAGTTGTTCGCTGTGCCATACCTGACGACACAAACACTGATTAAACAAATCAATAAAATTAAAACCTAAATTTACCAATTTTGTCGAAGTGCAGCTTCGTTCTCATTATTAGCAGCCCACACAACGATACTAGGATGATGATGGAGTCTGCGAACTTGGTGTCGTACCTCCTTACGAACCGAACTACAATTTTCTCATTACTAAAACTTATAACAATTGAATCAATACACCAACCAACCTTAGGAAATCCGCATTCGTCGGGTACATCGCACAGGCGAACATAAAATCTTGCCAAATCATTATCCCGTATTCGTCAGCAAAGTCGTAGAATAGCTCCGATTCGTACACACCCCCACCCCAGACGCGAATCATATTCATGTGAGCCAATTTAGCGGAGCGCAATAGAAATTTAATCGTTTTTAGATTTTGACCTTTTTCGGGTAGGATATTTACAGGTATGGAGTTAGCTCCTTTTGCGTAAATTGGAATGCCGTTAATGAGGAAATAAAACCCATTTCCATCTGAAACGTAAAGAGACAGATTTACTGGTAGTATAGCATATTTATGGATGAGTCAATGAGGTAAATAATTTACCTTCTAATTGGTTTTGTATTAGTTTCACCGTTCGAAATCCGATTTTGACGGTCTTATTGCTATATTCATCTTCGGAATACGAATACATGACGTTTAACGCATATAACGGCTGTTTTCCGTAACCGTTTGGCCACCATAGTTTGACAGAAAGCTGAAATTGCGTAAATTATAAGAAATTAGGAATACAATATAAGATTTGATGTCAAAATTGAAGCATGTGCTCAAAACTACCCCATTTAGTAGTGATAAAAAGTAGCCGCAAGTAGCTATTTAATTTACAGTAATCGCTCGATGGGTTGGGAGTGTTGAGACAAACTAACTGAGCTAGGCAAAAGAACAAGATAGTAGGTATACTACAGGCTTTCTCCCTCACTTACTCGACGTGGACACACTGTATAAGCCGACAGCCGTATACGAGCGCTAGCTGACACATCACTCGCAACCGGACACGCTGTATAAGGCACCCGCTAAATGTGTGTCCTTTTTCCACGAGATGGCGCTTCCAGTTAACTGCTACACGGTGCCAGGCCCCCGCTAGTAGATGGCACTGCTACTACAGTTGACGTAATACCTTCCTGCTAAACTCCCTTTATCTCATAAGTAGTTTTAAATGAGGGCCCGTAATAAGCTAAAGCGGTTGCGCCTTTGTGACATTTTGACCGTTCCGACAGATAACGCGCTTTCCGAACGCAGTTTTGCGTACCAAATTGGGAGAACACATTTCCAAAAATCGGCGACATTTCGACATCGGACAAGGACGGCGTCTTAAAACGGAAGAAATTTCGGATGTAAATGAACCCAGGACCGCGCTCCTACGTCCGTCCCGACCGTTATTTATATATTATAAACACTGAATGGTTAACTCCCTTTAACTAACAGTTTTAAATGAGGGCCCGTAATAAGCTAATACGGTTGCGCCTCTGTGACATTTTGACCGTTCCGACAGATAACGCGCTTTCCGAATGCATTTTTGCGTACCAAATTGGGGGAACACATTTCCAAAAATGGGCGACATTTCGACATCGGACTCGAATGGCGTCTTAAAACGGAAGAAATCTCGGATGGACCCAGGACCGCGCTCCTACGTCCGTCCCGATCGTTATTTATATATTATAAACACTGAATGGTTAACTCCCTTTAACTCAAAGTTTTAAATGAGGGCCCGAGATAAGCTAAAACGGTTGCGCCTCTGTGACATTTTGACCGTTCCGACAGATAACGCGCTTTCCGAACGCATTTTTGCGTACCAAATAGGGGGAACACATTTCCAAAAATCGGCGACACTTGGACGCGGACGGCATCTTAAAACGGAAGAAATTTCGGATGTAAATGAACCAAAGACCGCGATCGTACGTTCGTCTCGACCGTTATTTATATATTATAAGCACTGAATGGCTAACTCCCTTTAACTCACAGTTTTAAATGAGGGCCCGTAATAAGCTAAAGCGGTTGCGCCTCTGTGACATTTTGACCGATCCGACAGATAACGCGCTTTCCGAACACATGTTTGCATACCAAATTCGGAGAATACGTTTAAAAAATCCGACATCGGACGCGAACGTTATCGTAAAACCGAAGAAATGAAGTAATTAACTGCTGAATTAAGACAAGAAGTTTCAATCATATTTTTTTACATCGGCCTAGTACGTCGGTTGTTTATCTGCTATCTTATTGGTTACTAGACGTGGGTTGTAAGCGACCTGGAATATCTATATACACCCGTAACCCGTCGCCAGGAAAAAGGCATTTAATTATATATTATAAACACAATGGTTAACTCCCTTTATCTAATAAGTAGCTTTAAACGAGGGCCCGTAATAAGCTAAAACGGTTCCGTGTCTGTGAAATTTTGACCGTTCCGACAGATAATGCGCTTTCCGAACGCATTTTTGCGTACCACATTGGGGGAACACATTTCCAAAAATCGGCGACTTAAAACGGCAAAAATTTCGGATGAACCCACGACCGCGCTCCTACGTCCGTCCCGACCGTTATTTATATATTATAAACACTGAATGATTAACTCCCTTTAACTCACAGTTTTAAATGAGGGCCCGTAATAAGCTAAAACGGTTGCATCTCTGTGACATTTTGACCGTTCCGACAGATAACGCGCTTTCCGAACGCATTTTTGCGTACCAAATTGGGAGAACACGTTTAAAAAATCCGACATCGGACACGAACGTTGTTGTAAAACCGAAGAAATGAAGTAATTAACTACTGAATTAAGACAAGAAGTTTCAATCATTTTTTTTACATCGGCCTAGTACGTCGGTTGTTAATCTGCTATCCCGCATAACTCGTAGGGTGATTTTGCTGACCACGTTTCTGTCTCGTGCACATTACGAGCGAATTGCATATCAGTAAGCTGTCATGACTTAATACATAACCTAGTAAAGAAAAGATTTGGCACTAATGTCATAATTCCAGTACTATGACGTGTATTCATGACGTGCCTCGTCTGTTGATATGTAATGTCCATACAATGACATCTTGTTTCTGGGGTTGCTATGTGGACGTTTCCAACGCGCAGAAGTGATCGTCAGTGAAGATTTATATTTTTAACTCAATGTTAACGATATATTGATAATGTATTGAACATCCATACAAATATGCCCCAATTTGTTTTTGTGAAATACTTACCTTGGGTATAGAAAAACTACAATTAAATGTGTAGTCATCATTTGCATCTCGATAAATGTTATCGTTAAATATGTGCGTCACAACATCAATATCTGTATGGAGCTTTACAATAACTTCACCAGTTATGTAGTCAGTTAAAACTGGCGGCTGTACGAAGTAAACTCGAATTCCTACGTTCCACTCCTCAGTATTATTGTTTTCTTCAATTTCCACATTTATGTGCCGAATTAGGGTGCTCGTATAGCCTTCCAAAAATACAGGTTTCCTACCAAAATAAACTGTTCTGTAATGGTTTTATTGCAAATAAATATATTATTATAACTATTTCTAATAAATCTAATAGATCCTCACCAAATACCCATAGACGGAAAAGCAGGACCCCAATCCCAGGAAAACGAAGCTTGCATCTTTCTAATATGATTAACATGACATTCACCGTTATATTCATCAGGAACACATAGAGGCGGAACTGGATATTGCCGTGCTTGCTCGTCGAACAGCTGTTTAGCTTTCTCAACTGGTGATTGAAATTGCACTCGAAGCTCGTTCAATCCTACCTTTAACATTAAACATTAAAATTCCAATCAAATTAAAATCCGTTTTTGAAAGGATTGAGACATCTCACCTTGATTAAGTGTTTTACTCTGATGACGTACTGTAAGAACATGTTATCTGTCTCAGCGGCTAAGACATCGTTTACGTATATCTTAGCAAAAGTATCCACACCTTCAAAGACTAAATTTACCATTTGGTAATCGTCGAGTTGCTGATCAACTAAATTAAAAAAATATATTCGTAATGATAAAGCTTGCGTTAAAAGAAGGGCGTATACCTATGAACGTTCTCGAATAGGTCCAATTTTTTTGCGATACCCATCTAGTCTCAACATCATTGGACCCATAAAATACGTCGTTAATAATGTTATTGTTTATGAGATCGCTGTAAACTCCACCAGGTACGGTAGCATTGACGCTATATTCTATATTTAAAAGAAAGAAATATTTATAAAACTATTCCATTGTAATAATGTAACTGCTTTGTTTAAGCACTCAACAAAGACGACATAACTACGATTTCAAAAGTACCTATTCAAAAGATTTTTGAATAGAATTCTTAGAGCTTGACTAAAAATACTTCGATATGAACTTAATTAATGTGATTAGAAAATTTTGTTTATACTCGTGAAATAAATTGCTTTGTGATTCAATCTTGTTGTGAAATTAAAAGGTAAGCACATACGTAATAGGTCATAAAATGACAATTAATGAGAATGGCCTATTACAGGTAATATACAAAAGAAACGAAACCTTTTTCCTAGGTATAACATATTTAACTAATCCTTTCCCGACCAGTTCTTTCGTTTCAAGCCACTGTCTTAGTAGGGAACTCACCTTGTCGGGAAAACGTTGTGAGTAAAGATTAACATCATCAATATTTCTACCACTTTCTATATCTATGGAGAAAGTGGTAGAAATATTGATGGTGTTGTTAATCTCTCTTCAATTCTCTCGTGTAATGTTATAGCCCCAAAAGGGGGAGGAGCAAATCTAAGATCTTTTTATTGATTTGATGCAGTGTTTTAGAGATAGTCTGTTGTCCTGACCACACAAATCAGCTACGTATCTACCACTTTTTTTCCTTTCATTTTAACTAAATTTACTGTGAAAAAAAGGTATTTTGTAAATTTTGCTTTTCTGTCAAAAACTACTTACAGATAGTCATAGGAACATATTATTAAAAATTCTTCACAATTAGGATCCCCATCTGCTTATGCAAAAATATACAGGGTGTCCAATTAAAAAAAAAAAACTAAAAAAGTTAAAATTTCCGAATTTGGATCATGAATTTTGAACACCCTGTATATCGCAACAGCTTGAAATTTTGCCTAAAGTATCTTCTGTGCCTTGATAAAAGAATTCCCAATTATTTCATCGTAAACATCACATTTGTGGCAGTACTGATTTTTTTAATGGCGCTATGTAAATATCGATTTTATAACAAAAATGTTAATTTCCACTAAACAAGCGCATCAAATAAAAAATAAAATAGGTACGTATAAACAATAGTCAGTGATTTCCAAAAATGCAAAAAATACACAATATTCTATTTAAAAATATATATAATGTGATTATGCCGATTATTTTTCGAACCCCCTGTATAATCCAGAATACTTTTCACGTTTTTTAACGTCTAGTTTCACCGTGTGTTTCAGAAAAACGTTTCACTTGACTAGCAAATGAGCTGCAGCTGCAGGACCTTGTATATTACATCTAATAGGTCATTCTCACCAATCACCCTGTATATTAAATGTTAGCAAACTCGCTTAGCAACTATTATATACTTCACCTAAACAATCTGATATACTTACCACCTTGAGCATCTTTCAACTGCCAAACACCCCCTAAATCTCTAATCGATGCACTCAACACTGAATTTAAAGTGAGACCGAAAAGGACTATCGTCAAAGTTTGGGAGAACATTGCAGGTTCGCGTCTATTCGCCGACTACTTAATTACTCAAATGCATACATTACATACTAGCGTTGCCTAGGATAAATTGCCACTAAACGTCTAATCTAAACAATAACTAACTAGGTACCGATAAAACGGCGAATACAATGTAGTTCAATAAAAATACGACCACTGAAGATGAAAGTGTTTTTATCATTATTATTATTATTTGCAGAATCTATACAGTGCGCACCAAGAATGTCCAATGTTATTATTTACTCTTACAATCTTCGTATTCAATTAAATAAGAACAACAGTCGAAAATGACTTAATACATAATCGATATCAGCGTGTTTCTTTGGACACGCTTATCTTTAATCTAACGTAAACACTTAAATGTTAACAATATCTTTGATATGGTGATGTATTACATGTTATCAATGTCTTGGTTCCTGTTTTTTGAGATTATAAATGCGCTAATTATCCTATAACATATAAAAATATAAAATATAACTGTTTATCATAGAATATTGTGTTAATTCATTCCCCCGTAATATAAGAGACGTTTTGTAATATTTTCTTTTGTAGTTACCCTATACAGGGTCCTGCCGCTGAACTCCGGTCTTTGATTGCCCATTTGCTATTCAAGTGAAACGTTTTTCTGAAACACACGGTGAAACTAGTTATTATGGAGTACCTATATCTCAAAATTATTTTGGATTATACAGGGTGTTCGAAAAACAATAGGCATAATCACATATTTTTTTTTTAATAGAAGATTGTGTATATGTTTGCATTTTTGGACGTCACTGACTATTGTCTATACGCACCTATTTTATTATTTTATTTGATGCGCTTGTTTAGTGGAAATTAATATTTTTGTTAAAAAATCGATATTTACATAGCGCCATTAAAAAAATCGGTACTGCTACAAATGTGATGTTTACGATGAAATAATTGGAGATTCTTTTAGCAAGGTACATAAGATACTTTACGCAAAATTTCAAGCTGTTGCAGCATATAGAGTGTTCAGAATTCATGATTCAATTTCGGAAACATTGACTAACTTTTTTAGATTTTTTTTAAATTGGACACCCTGTATATTTTTGCATAAGCGGATACGGATCCTAATTATGAACAGTTTTTGATAATATGTTCTTATGACTATCTGTAGTCGTTTTTGATAAAAACGCAAAATTTAAAGATGTCGAATTGCATTATTGAAATACTTACGTAGTTATCAAATGTGCTTGGCAGTACAACCTCGATAATCCGGACTTCGATAATACGAAAGTTGAAGAAACAGCTTTCATAAGCAGTACAAGGAAGCGAAACAAACAAAAAAACCTTTTTTTTAAGTAATGTAATAATATTGAAAAATAAAAACAATAAGTAGTAGTTTTTGTTTAAATTATTTGATTAGTGTTTAGTAGTTTTGTAATTTTGTGTCTATAATCACTAAAGTGTATATTTAGAATGAAATGGTTTTTGTACAGACAATATTTACATAAACTGCTTTCTTCGATAATTGGGATTTTTTGCTAATCCGAATCAGCTCGGTTTTTATTAATCCGGATTATCGAGGTTGCACTGTATTTATATTTTCAGATTTTATGCAATCATAGCACATTTGATACCAACCTATGTATTTCATTAATGCATTTCGTACACATTTTGAAATTTTGCTTTTTTAGCAAAAACTACTACAGATAGTTATACCACCATATTAACAAAAATTGTTCACAATTGAGATCCGCATCTGTTTATGCAAAAATATACAGGGTGTCCAATTAAAAAAAATCTAAAAAAAGTTAGTCAAAGTTTCCGTAATTGGATCATGAATTCTAAACATCCTGTATATCACTACGGCTTGAAATTTTGCCTGAAGCAACTGCTATGCCTTGATAAAAGAATTTCCAACTAATTCATCGTAAACTGCACATTTGCGGCAGTACTGATTTTTTTAATGGCGCTATGTCAATATCGACTTTTTAACAAATATATTAATTTCCACTAAACAATGCATCAAATAAAAAAATAAAATAGGTGCGTATAGACAATAATCAGTGACACCCAAATTTGCAAAAATATACACAATGTTCTATTTAAAAAAATATATGTGATTATGCCCATTGTTTTTCGAACATCCTGTATAATACAAAATAATACTCTCTTAATGTCTAGTTTTACCGTGTGTTTCAGAAAAACGTTTCACTTGAATAGCAAATGAGCAATCAAAGATCGGAGTTCAGTTGGAGGATCCTGTACATAATATATTCGATTAATAAATACTTAGTACTACCATAAACACTGTTACAAAACGTTATACATAAATCACAGGTGACATGACAAGTATAAACAAAAAACGAATATTTACGATCAATTGTTACGTTTTGTTGTTGATTTCTTTTGTATACAATTTTGATATTTCAGATAATCAGTTACGAAAAGTAGCAAGAATGGCTTCAGAAGTAGTGATAACGAAAGTAATAGAGATACTTCTTTCCCCCGAAAAATTCCACGCGTACCTGTAAAGATGGAGCCACTCGTTGGAGGAAATATTTCCCTAGTTACTATATAAGACAGTGAGAACTAGAAAAGAAAATATTGTCGTTCGATTGATTGTTTTGGAAGGGAAGAAACACGATTTTTTTTATATCTACTCTGTCTGCTGGCTACGCAAGAGAAAGAAGAGCAAGAACTACTGACGTTTGCTAAGACTTAGCAGGAATTCTCAAAGGTGGTCGGCTAAATACCAAAGAATTATATGCATTTGCAATTAGATGCACTTGGAGTGGATAGATTTTGGTTGTGCCTAAAAGTTTATGTTGGGCAACACCCTCAATGCCCACACCAGCAGTAATAATACCAACAAACTGTTCTTGCGAGAACTTGGACTAACCTTAACTCAAGAACATTTACAACGCCAGAGGCTGCTGGTACATCTATTCTTCAACGAAATCAAGTAATTCCTTCTGGCCAAAGGAAAAGATGCTTTTTTGCAAAAAAGATATTGTTTACAAAAATTTTTATTTAGTTCCGACATTTTCGTTTTTGTGAATTTTCTTAAAAAGTTTGTCTAGTCTTTGAATAAGTTGTACATATATACGAGGTATGGCAGAAAAGTAATGAGACTGGCAACGCTCCACAAAGAATTCGTTCCTCCAGGAACTGTCAACCAAGTGTTTTATAATGACGTCCTTGAAAGGCTCAGAAAAAGGAAAATTTGCGCATGCTCTATCATCACAACGCCCCATGTCACACTGTCCTCCCCATAACAGAATTTTTGACCTCGAAAAGCATTCTTATAGCTCCCCAACCCCTACATTCACCTAACTTCAGTCCCTGTGATTTTTTCCTAAACTAAAAAATGTCCTCAATGGAACTTTAGACAACATGCGAAAGAATGTAACGGACACACTGAAGACCATACCGATTGAAGTCTTCAAGCGCTGCTACCAACAGTGGGAACGACGCCTCCGTCGGTTTGTAGGTGCCCGAGGGAACTACTTTGAAGGGAATAACATTGATGTTTGAAAAAAATTCAAGTTGATGGTAAATAAAAGATCAGCCTCATTACTTTTCTGCCGCACCTCGTATACAGGGTGCCCCATCTAGTAGTAACCGATATTAAACTTGAATAACGTGAATAACATTCAGATGTCAGATTAACAAACAAGATGGCGGCGTTGAAACGTCATTCCAGTACAATTTGAACGATCACTCGAAAGACATTTCGGCCGTTGGTTGGTAAATTTAATGAAAGTGGTTCAGTGGCAACATCAAGGCCCAAAATTAAACCGCGTCCATGCCGATGCAACGAAGTTATGGATGTCGTACGAGCCGATATTGCTGACAGCCTCGGAACATCGTATTGTCGACGACCTCAGCAGTTTGACTTCTCTTCTTGCATGTTTTCCCATACAAAATGCAAATGGCTCAACAATTTATTGTTGTCGGTCGATAAGCCTCGGCTTATCCAGTACGCCACAAACATGCAAAACATCTTCGCCGGAGAAACCGATTGTTGGCGACCGACGAGGTTCGTTTAATGCGCAACATTTTCATTATTGGCGACCCACAAATTCTCAATTGATTTACGAGGAGCCTTTACATGTGCCAAAAGTGACTGTTTGGTGCGGTATATGCTCGGAAAGAGTACTTCTTTGAAGATGGGACAGTATCGGTGAATGGAGTGCGATGATACGAGATTTTTTGGCAAATGAATTGGCTGAAAATGAGATGGAGCATTACTGGTTCCAACAGCATGGCGCAACATGCCATTCCTCTCGTGAAACCATCGATTTCTTGAAGCCATTCTTCCCAAAACGACTGATATCGAGAAATGGCCAACATACGCTACGAAATTGCTCAAAATTACACTCAAAACGCAGGCAAACGTGATGGTTTTGGTTTGAGGATTGGTTTTTACCAAATGTTATTTTGAAAAAAGTGATCAAACAAATGTTTACAGGTCCAAATTAATTAAGAATTAATTAAAAACGAAGAAAGAACGTCGGTTACCAGAAGATGGAGCACCCTGTATTTGTTACTTATTTATAGGTTAGAAAATTCTATAAAAATTGTTATGAAAACTCTTTTTGAGAACTAAAAATTGAAGTAACAGCATTTATGACAGTACTAAGCATACAAACCATCCCTGTATACGGTTACAAATTCAGCCTATACAGGTTGCACTCACAAATAAAGATCAAGGTTATCCACGGCTAAATTGTTCTCAATTATTAGCAAAGATACGCAATACAACTGACCTGCAATTGTTTACAACTTGACCGCAGTGCATGATCGAAGATTTCAGCACAACCTGCATATAGTAAAATTAACTTAATAGGACCAGATCTACTTAGTAACACGGGACCAATTTACATAATTATTTACATAAAGAACAAACATTACTAAGACTAACGATTCATTACTTATCTGCCACTTTAGCTTCTTGAATGCAATCTCTGACATGCACCTCGTAATCGGTATTCATAAGCATTTCTTTATCACAGATACTACATTTCACTTTCTTAGAGTTTGTGCCGGGCAAGAGGACGTCGAAGTTAGATTCGGTTTCCATTAGGAGACCGCAAGAGGAGGCGTGTTCCTAAAAAAAAGATTGTCCGAGTATAGGTTTGGTGTTAAAGACCCAAAGCGTGGCAATTTCTTTTTTCCGCGATTAGAACGAATTGTTTCTACTAACCTCGATCTTATCTTGAGCAAACACTTCGCTGCAAATCGGGCAATTCGTCTTTTCCGGTTCTAATTTTTTGTTCTCGTCGCTTGTAGTGGAAACCATGGTCGTCACGGCCGTTGAGCTGGAGCTCTGAGAGGTGTTTGGTGATGCGTTATTTGATAGGGATGCCTCTATAATGAAGAAAAACGAAATTATGATTCTAATAGAGTTATTCCTTCCTTTCATGTTTGCTGCTGCCTCCTCAAATGAATAACCAACAAAAAATTTCCAATCATGACGGGATCCCACCTAATCTAACATCGTTTATGCATTTTAATATTGCCCGCAAGGAAATAGAGCAACAGCATAAGTTAAGACTAACAAGTAGAATGAGATGGAAAAAAATCATTGGCAGGAATCGAACGCGACCCACCAGGGTGATAGGCGTAGATCCAGTCCAGAGCGCTACGCACGCTTGCTTAGACACAAACCAACATTAACGGTATAAAACGAATGCGCACAACAACGTTGATTTTTCTCAAAAACTAAGACGCGTTAGGACAAAGGCTACCTGGGTACTCAGTGGAGGTCCCTCTATAACATCAAGATGCATGTCGGACAACCCTGGTGTTCTCCTTATAAGTTTCCACGTAAATATGTATAAGCAACAGAAATAAATGAAAACAAATGTCCCAAAATGCCCATAGAAAACTTTTAATAAAAAGCATTACCATTACTACAACTTCATGCTGCAAGATCGAAATCATTCTTGGTTATTCAAGTTAATTTTTTTTTTTTTTGGACGGCTTACTAACTTGCAGCCCAACGAATATTCCTTCACAAACTTTCACTTCAGATGGCTTGGAAAACTTATCTCATAAGTATTTAAAGCAATTGCTTTCCTTTCCTGGTGCTTTCACAAACTATTTAGTCAATTCTATTTTAACGTGTCAAAGAGCTGGAGGGGAAGGGAAAAGGGGTAGAATTCCCTATCAAGACATTAAGATATCTGATTGATGAATAAGATGGAAAAACTCACTGGGCCCCGACATGTTCATTTTATACACGGCTGACATCCCACGACTGCCACATACTAAACTGGCGATGTATGCAGACGACACGGCACTATATACTTCTTGGACAAACGACACTATAGTCTGCCGGCGTCTGCAATGTTCCGTCGACCTCATTGTGAAGTGGTCACATTGATGGCGTCTCCAAATTAATCCGACTAAGTGCGAGGCAATCAGATTCTCGAGGAAGATCAAGCCCTCCTCCCTCCCCCGCTCTAATTAACATCGGGAGTCAGCCCCTTCCATGGCGCCGACATGTTAAGTATCTAGGGGTCACCCTAGATACTAAACTGGTCTTCCGCCAGCACTTCACGGAGATTATCTCCAAATTCCTACGTGTGTCCTCTACCCCTTTCTTTGCTATAGAAGCTCGTTGAACCTTAGAATTAAGCTAATGATCTACGCTACGTTTCTCCGGCCGATACTCACCTATGGTGCCCTGTCCTGGTCCAGCGCTAGTAAATGGCAAATCCGTCGACTCAACACCGTCCAGAACAGGGTGCTCCGCATGATAACTGGGGCACCCTGGTTCATGACAAATGCACAGATCCATAGGGACCTGGAAATTCCAGCATTATACGATCACGCCCCAGCGCTGGCCAGAAGAACTCTAGAGAGGGCATCTCGGTCGGAGAATCCGCTAATCGAGCACTTAGGGGAGCTCTATCCGGACAGACCCCCACCTCTTGTTCCAACACGTCGGATATTTGGAGACGCCTGATTACCTAGCTAGAAGGGCTCACATCGGAAGCTCCTCATTCCTCCACATTCCGAGCGGCTAGATCCGTTCAAACACACTTGAGACAAAAAGGTTAAAGGACCTATTCGGCCCAACTTTACTAAAACAAAAGCCCATTGTTATCCCCGGACCTGAAAATAATAACAAATGTGTGGGGGTTGGATTTTGTGCAAAAATTCTGGTGGTGGAAGATCGATTTTAAGTGAGGAACTTGTGGAGGTGGCCGTTTCGTGATATACGTCAAATTACTTCAGTAGAACTAAAATGAGAATTCATTTGAAATCCGCTATTATACGGCGAACTCACAGATTACGTCATAGACTGGCACTTTTGTCTAGTCAGTGAAAACTGAAGAGTTTGCAAAAAGAAATGCACAAAGTAACGTTTTAGTAACTGATTTTGACAGGTTGCGCAATGCCGTCAGCGAAGCGCATTTACTTTCCGACGAGCAACTCGGTTTCCGCCAGGGCTTATCGGCTGATTTCCAACTACTCCGGCTCAAGGAGGAGGTGCGAGATGCTCTGGAGCAGCGACAGTCGACTGGAGCTGTTTTTCTCGATTACTCGCATGCGTTTGACTCGGTGTGGCATGACGGATTGCTCTTTAAAATGGCCAGATTTGGCATTTAATTTCGCATTGGGATTTAACCCGGACCTGGTGGCGTTGGCTCGTTCATACCTTTCGGGCAGGACCTTTCGCGTCAGACATCAAGGCGTGTTCTCTGCGCGCAGGCTATGGCTCGACCTTACTTACATGTGTGATAGGTACCTCCGAAAATGGACTAATTCAAACCTTATGCCCCCTAGTGCCCAAGAGTCGAAAGTAGCACATCTCGGGAACGCCATACAACGACAGATCTCTACAGCGCATGTTTCTGATGCCCGTTAGCGTTGAGTTAGCGTTTGAGGGGTACCCTCAATTGATCATCTGAGTAAAGCCAGAGCCTGCTAGACCATTTTAAAAATTTTAATTTTCTCTGGCGAATTGCAGAGAATTGTTTTCTATTTTTTTTCTCGATAACGGTCAGAGATAAGAAAAAAATACAAGAGATCAAAAAGTTTCTAAACAAGACAGAAAATTTATTGCGTATTTTAGAATCTAGCAGTGGCGCATCGCAAAAAAGTTCAGGGCGAGAAAAGAGGGCATGACCCGAAAAAGTTATTACCCTGTAGATTTACATCATCATTTGGCATGGCTAATGATGCAGGCCTTATAGCGTAACTTACCTTCCAAATTTGAGCAAAATATCTCAAAAACTGTAGGCGCTATACAGTAACAAGTGAAAAAATCTTGAAATTTCAACACCCTGCAGATTGGTAACGAAGCGTTTGCAGACCTATGTTTGTATGACATTTTAGGCACAAAATAAACCAAATAATTACCCCCTTCCTTATGTACATAATATTTACAAACAGCCTGTATATTTAAATACATATTGTCTTTATCTCCATAAAAAAGACATTCAAGGAAATTTACACGATCATGGATGTATTGTTGAGCTCATTCTCACAACGCAATTCTACGGGAAACAGTTGTGAGAGGAAAACAACACATCAGTCTATTATAAACCCACCAAATTTCATTTAAATCGGTCACCATCACTTGCCTGTGTTTCTGTTAGTAAAAACTAGTTTTTACGTTGAAAACAATATAAAATAGTAATATTTCGAATTATTAAGTTCATCTCAATTTAAATTTTACCTGCTTGCCTGCGACTACCAATCCCACGACGGCCTCGCAGAGGAGGCGGCACCCTTCTATAAATATTAACCTCCTTGGGCTTTATTTCAGTTATTTCTGAGATGTCCTGCGAACTCGGGATAACATCATCACCTCCATCCTCATCCGACATTTTAACGGGGGAATTCTCGTTCTGCTGCGCCGTCTCCGTCTTCTTTCCGTTCTGTTTCAGCGTATCAAACATCTTTTCCGCACGACTCCTCTTCGGTGACTCCGCAAACAGGGAAGATCGCTTTATAATATCTTGATTCGACAATTTATTTAGACTTGGTCGTTTAACAATCGTTTTCTTCTCCGCTTCGAAGGACTTGTCCTCATCCTTCTTTGTTTTCTTCGAGTCACTATCCTCTTCTAGCAAATCGGTATAAACTTTCCGCTTTGTTTGTCTACCTGATCGTGATGTGTAAATCTCTTGAGCTTCTTTATTGTCGTCATCTTGCGGGAAACATATAAATTCGAAAGAATCCTCACATAGTTGAGATTTTCGATCTAGTGTGCCTTGGAATTTGTCACTCGCTGGTATCGGTCTGCCCCAAGGTGCTGGGTTTGTAGATTTACGGTGAAGTTTATAAAATCTTTCAAGTATTTCTCGATTAAATTCTTTGATAATCTTCGCTCTCTCCGCTACGGTTAACTTCATGTATTTCGGATTACAATGCGGAGGCAAATCATACTTGCGTTCGTAAAGAATAATATCCAGCGGTTTGTGTTCTGAAGGCGGAGAATTACAGGCATTATATTGTTCCTGTTTTACTGCACTAGCTTCCTTAGATGATATGCCAATCAAAACATCAGGCTTAAATAGCGACAGTTTAGCTTTGGATTGTCGTAGAAGTTGGGATCTCTCATTCAATTTGGGCGATTTAACAGGAGTTTGAGGAGAGTTATCAAAATTGCTGCAAGCTTCGAAACTGTCCGTTTCAAACGAATCACCTTCGGTGGATCCTCTACGCTCTTCCTCTTCTTGTGCCATACTTTCAGAGCATTTTATTGCCTTGTAATATGATAACATAATTTCGTAACTCATATTTTCTTCATACGCGCCAGCATCTTAAATGTTTTTGTTGTAAAGAAGTACTAAAAAGTTTACATTGTATAAATACCTTTGAGACATTTCTTTAGTTCTTCCGCCGATGGAGGTGATTCTTGACTCATTTTGGATTTTTAATCGATTAAATTATAGTAGAAGAACGATAATGTTTGAAAGAATCACTGTTTAGGTTATATTTTTCGATTTCAACTTCTATCAAAATTGTGGCTACAAATATTGCGCCAAAATGTTTTTATTCAGTCTGTTCGTTTAGTTGTATAGGAATGTTAACATTTTGGTTCGTATCGATGAAAACTAAAATGAAAATTGTGTGAATACGAAGCAAACTATAGATTGTTTAGAGAATATACGATTTAATTAAATTGTGCATTCTTCGTCGATAAATTTTTTTCTGGGCTGTCTAATTGAACAAACATATGTACATTCCCTTGTATAAACGTTTTTGTACCATATATGAATACATTCTATATAAAGCTAAGTTTTGATGTGAGTTCTTTTAATATGTCGAGGGAAAGATTTGTAATTACTAAGAAAATTGTTAAATTTCATATTTTTTGTATCATTTTAGGGGAATAAATAGTGTTTTTATTATACCTCTGAACTTATATCACCCTGTATAGAATACCATCAGACTGTATACAACAATCTCTACAAAACACACTCTGTATAGTGACTATTGTATACCATTCTGTATATATTTATATGTTTTTTTTACACTTCTAAATGTTAATAACTTTTATAATTATTGAGGTCACTAATGTCCTTGAACTAAGTACTTTATTTGCGTTTACCTGTGCACATCGCTTAGTTCGAAATGAGTCGTTGTTGCAGATGGATGTATTGTCGAATTGCTGGCCGTTTAAAATATTCGTATTTCTTCTAACTACAATATTCCCCGCACATTCGTGCGGCACTTTATTAATGCCAATTCATCGGCGTTTTACCGGTAATAACTAATGTTACCTACCGGATGTGTGTTGACGTCACAAATGTCCGTGAATGAGGTATTTCTCTTGTCATTATCTACGGAAGTTGTTCAGTGGTTCAGTTCGAGCTCTATCGTTGTCGTGAACAGACGTATACCTAAATTACGATCTGTTGAAGTATTGTTATTCGTATTTCTTCTGCCGGGGATTATTAATTCGAATTTGTTCTACTTTCAGAATTCAATTTTTACGGTCGGATTTAATATGAATACATGCCGTTTAGTTAGTTTTCACTGATTATTGGACAGGCGAGGTATACGATAGTGCGAGTACTATCCCTAGAGCTCGTATGCCCGTCAGGTTCTCGCTTCTTATTTGACATCAGATTTGCTCTGGTGAGTGCTCTAATGGCATGGTTCCGATGACACCAAAATACCTCTGTATGAGGTCTATCAAAGGGTTGGGAGAGCTTGGCACCCATATGAGTATCGAAGAGGGTAGTCTCAAGCTTTCGTATACCTCGTTTAGTCTAATTATTTCATATTTATTGCTAAAGATGTATTCATGTTGGATAATTGTGTCGTTTCTTCAACTAATTTGTTTCATTAAGTTTGGTCTTTGCCTTTTCGAGTGTGGTTTCCAAATGTTCGATAAGTTTCTTAACGCACAGGTTGAGGTGACGTTTTGATGAGGTTCATTTTCGGTATAATTACGAAATGTATGTACTACATACAGTGACAAATATTTTTGAGGAAGCTTAAGTTAAAGTCCAATGAGGTTTGTATTAGTATTAAGTATTCGCGTGTATGTTTGTCCCAAGTTTTTCTATTCTATTTCGTTTGAATTGTCTTGTGGTCGTCCTGACAATACTTACAGTTAGGTATCTGTTTCTTGGGAGGTTATGACTTCAAGTTTATTCTAACTACAGAATCCAGTGGTACCTATCTCAAATGTATTCAAGTTGGATAAGTTATGTCGTTTCTTCAACTGATTCGTTTCACTAAATTTGATCGTTGCTTTTTCGTGTGGTTTCCAAAATGTTCGGCAAGTTTTTAACGACAGATTTTGTGAGGTTTTACTGAGGTTCTTATATTCTTTATCTTGCAAAAATGTATTCATGTTGAATGACAGTGGATTGCATTCTGGGCGAGTAGAAATGGACGGGGCTTCAACTGCTGGTGTACATACTAACTCACTATTATTTGTAGAACTAATATTTAATCAAACATTTTAATTGTGTTGCACCAGATGAAGTAACTGATAACAGATTTTAGTCACAGAATTCGTTATACCCTCATGAGAACTAAAATAACATTAAAAGTTGTCACACAATGTCCGGGAGAGTAGTACGCGTATTTCTCGACTTTGTTGAGTGATAGAAATCATATTATCATCCTTCTTTTATTCATATAAAGAGGATTATCACATTAAAAGTTAGCTCTTGGGGTATACATAAGCAAAGGTAATGTAATAATAAACACAATTTAAAAATCTAAACATTTATTTACAAACATCTATATGAAATTACATAAATAATAGCTAAATATTTATAAAAGATATAATAGTAAGAAGAAATAAAAACCTTCCGAAAAGGTAAGTACCCCTGTAAAGATAAAAAATATACGCATGATATTAAAACACATCAATTCTTTAAGAAATAATTCAGTAACGTATTTGGTTTCGGTTTCTTGATCACTTGCTGCAGTTTCTGTTGTTTCTCGTTCACATCTCTCTTATAATCGTTCCAGATCTCTTGCTGTAATTCTCGAGGGAGTTCTTTAAACACATTCACATCTACATTTGGTGGGCAACAGATATTATTACTAATATCGTCTGAAATCGAATGTTTGGAATCCGAACTATCATCCGAGGATATATTCTTAGTACTTAAATGCAAATCAGCCACCTTTAATTTGGACGGTGATGGACAATCGTCTGATTCGAAACATCTTCGTTTGACTATAAGTTTTGTGAATTTAGTTTTCTTCGGGGATGGTTCGATTTCAGATTCTGACCCACTTAGGTCATATGAAAATGTCGAATACTCCATCGGTGATGAGTTTAAATCGTCTTTATTTTCAATGTTCGTTATCGATTGGACCTCCACATTTTTCCTGAAGAATGAAGTAATGGAGCTTCTCCCATTCATTCTTTCTAAAAACTTCGTAAAGGATAAACCTAACAACGTAATATGATACGGCTTGTTTATATCGACCAGTTTACTAAATAGAATCATTATCGTGGACATTAATTTTTGTTCTGATTTCGGAAGGAGTTGTATGCTGTCGTTTTTAACCAAAAACAACGATGCACCTATATTTGTTTGTCTGGATTCTCGATTACTCATTTTAGATGTGTTATCGAACTTTCGGATTGTTAATTTTATCGTTCGTGGTATCCTTCCATCTTCGCTTACTAAAATCATCAACCGATTCAATAATTGGTTCAATTTGTCTTTAACTTCCCCGATAGCAGTTATATTTCGACAACTATCCTCTAAACCAATACTGTGCGGCTTTCCTGATGATTTTACAAGGGAATTATCAATACCGTTACTTAAATTGTGTATCGAATTCGCTTTCTCCTCACCGAAAGTCGACTTTAATCTTTCAAAATCAAAATTTTGCAAATCTCTAATCGATATCACTCCTAAATTCCTCAATACTTCCACCATTACTCTACCAATCCCTGGTATATCTCCAATACTATGGAGAGAATACAATAACTCACAAGAACTATTCGGAAATAATATGGTTTGCTGATCGGGTTTGTGTTTAGCCCCAGCTAATTTTGCAAATAATTTATTATGAGCTATACCCGCACTGCATGTTAGTTGAAACTCACTTTTAATGGCATCTCGTATTTCTTGCGCAATCACTGATCCTATCGTTAACCTTAAATAACATCCACAATCACATTCATTCTCACCAACTGTACCAAAAATATGTCCTATTGGATTCGCAGATTCGTTATTCGATTTTAATTTTGCTTCGACTAATTCTGTAACATCTATAAAATTCTCATCCAGTCCCAACCGCTCCACCTGCATGCTATATTTTTGCAAACATGTCGTGACCTTGTAAGAAATTTGTCGGTAATCATGCAAATCTTCCCCGTTAACCAGCACGATGTTAGGACACACTTTCAGAGCATCGCTTATAAACATGCACTTCTTAATCCCATTCTCTCTAGCGATATAATTGCTTGTTATCACATAATTCTTCTGTTGTACACCCATTGGCACACTTTTCAATTGTGGATTTTTGTTCATTTCAACTTGCGCGTAAAAGCAGTCGATGTCGATGTGAATAATTGTGCGTGCATGATCGTTGGTTTGTAGATTCCTTGTATCCATCTAAAATAATCAATTAAACGCATAATTGATAATGGTTAAATCCAGATTAGTTATTATAACCTTACTTTTCTCACCTACTTTTTCTGTTAGTATCCGTCAAAATCACAGTTCTAAATTTGTTTAATTTTCGTGTCTAGCTTTAATTTCGTCTAGATTTAAGTGTGATAAAATATAAACTCGTATACGCTCGTTTAGTGGGAAAATGTTAATGCATTAATGTTATAAAAAATAAATAAGAAAATGTCTGGACTTGTATTGTGTGTTGTGAAATATGGGGCAAACGTCAAAACAAGGATAATTCATAAATAATATATTGATAATTATTAGGTATATCTCGTTTAATTTAATATAATCAGTCGAAAAGATAAATATTGAAAATAATTTTTTCCAAATTAAAGTATTTTTATTTTGTTTGTTTTTGAAAATTTTCACGTAAAGGCGGGAAATTTAAATATACGTCAAAATAATGGAAAATTTAAATCATGCCCATTATTTCTCGATGCCCTCGCAGGGTAATATAAACACAATTAGCTTTTTGAAATTAATAAATGGGAGTATTAAAATAATAGTATCCTCTTTAAAAAGACAAGTATTCTGCTTAGAATATTTGGAAAAATCAAAATCGACTCTAATACCTTCAGTGAAGGAAGTGTCTTTTACGTACATTCCAAGTAAGTTTTTCGCGTCCGAGATTAATTTTAACCTAATTTAGCACCATATTATTATAGCTAGCGCTGAAATAATAACACTGGATGCCTTTAATAAATCCCAGGATAGAAACGATTTCGTGATTGGAATTACGATAATTAAGGTGGATCTACACTAATTTTTTAACGTTAAAATGACAGAATTTATAGTTTTTTTCGTTTACAGAATAGTAAAGATGTTAACACAATGGAGACTTATCTCAATATTTATTCGGAATACGAGGAAAATTGCGAATTTGATATCGAAAGTGTAGCTCAAAATTGCTTGAATGTTCAATTGAATTTTATACCTCATTACCACGGTCATACTGAATTAGTAGACTGGAAAAATGATGAAATTGTTAACAGGGAGGTAAGATATACAGACGTTACGGAAAAGGTTGTAACCCACGTGATTTATTGCAATATTGGTTGCATACATTTAGGTTGGCAATCCTGCATAATAAATCAAGTTAGGTGAACTTTTTGCAGTTCGAATAGGAACGTATGCCTCTGAATGTTGTACGTGACATATATTTGACAGTTCCACGTCGGATACAAGCTATATTCATGCAAAAGTAAAAGTTTATAGAACAATGATTGGTTTTAATCGTTTAATCGCGCGCATTACATCAATATAACTTCTATATGAACTAGATTAATCTAATCGTTATAATTCATCTTTCTTCTCGTTTCCTTTCCTATCGTAATCTTTCAATTCCTCACTGGCGTGCTCAGCTATAAATTTAATGAAATCCTGAAGACTACGTCCACCTTCATAAGAAATCGGCTCGTTTTTCTTATCTTTCGTAGCGAAATAAATCGTCGGATAACCTTTCACTTCAAAAGCTTCTGGAACGTCATTAGCGGTAGCGTCCATTTTCGCTATAATTACGTCATCATCTTGCAATTTCTCGGCTAGTTTAGCGTAGGTTGGCATCATTCTCTGACAGTGCCCGCACCAAGGCGAATACAACACGATCAGCGTATCTTTTCCGTTATTAACGATGACGTCATCGAAATTTTTCGCCACCGCAATTTTGACAGGACCATCATTCGTTTCGGGTATATCTTCCGATTTAATGAAAGGTTGTAATTCATTCTTCAGGAATTTGTTTATGAATCTGTCGAAGTTTTCCACGGAAAATTCCTCCTCCATCATAAATTTTTGATTTTTCTCGTTTTTGGCGACGATAATCGGCGAGTTCTTATGTTTTATTTCGCCAAATTCTTTGAGGTATTCGAATTTGGTAATGGCGAAAGTTAGTTTGCTTTGTTTATATTGTTGAGCAACTTTTAAAATCCTATTCCGCCAATAATTCGTGTTTTTGGGATTCATCTTGTAATCCACGTTGTAGTAGGCTGTGATTAGAGGCGTGTCGAATTCCTCTTCGTTATCTTCATTGCGGATTCCCACCAATCCATGATAATTCTTCCTAATAAAGGTATCAATAGCGTGGAAATTAGGTTTTCCTCCATATTTAACTTGATCGTCTTCAAAATTATTGCGCAAATGCGCAGGGCGGACTAACATGATATTATCCGTTTCCCCATATTTCTCCAAAACATCTTTAGACGAGGTACAAGCGAATTTCATTTTATCCCTCAATTTATCCGCAATTTCCATAAACGCCTTCTTCATCTCGCTGGAATCTTCCTCAAAAAATCCAAATATCAAAACGTTCTTTTCCATCTTAATACTCTCCTCCATCTCTATTGCATCGACGAATTCCGTATAACTCTTCCCGACCTGCAGCTTCATGTAATTGATGATATCTTCCGCTTTTCGTGCATTAGAATACGTCTGCCCAGCTTCCCCATTTCGGAAAATCTTCAACAGCGGGTAACCGTCGACTTCGTGCTCGCTACAGGTTGATTTACCCGCCGCTGTACAATCGACTTTGATTAGAGTTACCGGCGGGTCGTTGTCGGCCAATTCCTTAGCGGCTTTTTCGAATTCCGGCTTCAATTTTTGACAGTGTCCGCACCACGGTGCGTAAAACATTACCAACGCTGTTTGATGATTGATTATTTCGTTTTTAAAATTAGCGTCGGTGTATTCGAAAGGTAGAGTCGAGTCAGAACGAACAGACGGTAATAAACTCGAATGAAAAAGGAATAATAATATAATAGACGGAAGCATGTTGACGTTTATATGACAATTTACATTTATTCCACATTCACAATAAAACGATTTGATGTCCTGTTTTTTCGTTTGACGGACGCAATGTAGGAATCTGTAAAATTAAAATAAAAAGTGCGCCATTTTTTTTAAATTAAAATGTCAAAATTTCTTCATAAATATATTTTACAGATGGTATTCGTATTAACTGGAAGCGATAATCAATTCCACATCTTCAGGGAAGACGTAAACAGCCATACATTTCAGGAAATTGTACCGGAAGAATATTTTCCCGAATTTTATAAATGCGCTGATATCGTAACGTGGATAGAAATATATTATCTCAACAATAAGCAAGAGTATGTTCAACTCATTTTTAAAAGCGGAGATAATTATTTTATTTTTGGTAGGCGGTTAACAGTTCTCGGAACCGAAACAGGATATGTTAGATTATGTAGAGTTTGTGCCAAGACGAAAACAATCCTATTAAATCATTCTACGAATTTTATCAGCTACGTTTCTCACATTAAAATATACCCAGAAAATAAAACTGTACCAAAACCTACTTTTGTGAAAACTTTATCGAAATTTGAACCAGATCAGCAAAACCTAAATGAGACATTAATTCTAAATGTAGTCCTTACAAACACGTCAGTTCCTTCCGTATTGTTCAGGTAAAAATTCCAATGTAATTCATACAAATCTTACACTTTAAAGATTTTAGAGATTGTTTAAATTGCGGAATGGACAATTACAGAACTTTACGACGTTGCGACCCAGTTAGTGTAACTTCTTGCGTAGAAATAGCAGATATAGATTTTGACGGGTATGATGAGATCGTGTTAGGAAACAGCAGACAGGTAATGTGGCTTATTCTCATCAAAAACGAGCAATACTTCTTATGTAATCGAGTTATAGGAACTTCTTTTATATAAATTTCACAAAGATGAAGACGAATGGAGGATTCTCGAAACTAAAAGTCTTGTTAGCCCGATTTTTCGGATAAAGTACCTTGATATTACAGCAGATGGCGTTAAAGAATTGATCGTATTCACAATGAAGGGATTGTACATATTTCAGGTAAGAAATAACAATAGGGCATCGACAGGTGGGTATAATCCGATTTCAATGAAATTTCACAAATTGAAAGAGTATTTTAAAATAAAAAGTACGCAGTTTTTTAGCGGTCCAATCACTCGATTTTGGGGCTCCATGGGCTCTTTTTTGCAGTGAAGTTTTATCGAAATCGGATTGTGACATCGACGATTGCTCCCTTGTAAGTTCGATACTAAAGCTGGTGGGACGTTGTTTATAAAGCGAAAATTTTATTTGCAGCACGATGCTGATTTTATTCAGAAGAAATTGGAAGAGAAAATACGCAAGATTAATATCAATTGTAAATAAAATTAATGATATTTTTTACAAAAATATGTACTTTTATTGTATTTTATATATTGATGGAAGTAAATTTTATTGACCCCATTTGATTCTATTCCTTTTTTAATTAATTAAATTAATTGTAAAAAGATAATTTTGCGAGTTTCGCCATCTATTGGAGTTTAAATACATTTCGGTCCCAGGTTGCGTTTAATACAACAGCCTGAAAGATGGCGCTATTAAATTTAAATTTTGAATAATTAGGAAAAATAATTGAAAGCTTTTAATTAAAGCAATTTAACGCTGATAATTAAATATACATAGTATAAATAGATTAAAATTACTCTTAAAACCCATTGTAAATAAATCAGCGAACACTCTTTGTTTGTTAGATTACAAACACGATTACAAGTCGACAAGCACAAAGGAAATTCTATTCATTCTATTTATACCAGAGTTTAACTGATAACTTAAATTATCAAAAGATTTAATTGCAATTTCCTTCTTTGGTTATCAATTTCTACACATTTACAACTTCTAACATGCGCACTAAATATCTTCCACCACTTTGCGTATTTCATCACCAATTATCATACAGTGCACAGTTTTTTTTAATATCAATTCCAGTATTTATTTTTAATAAAGCACTGCCAAATTGTTTTATTTACTAATATGTTACGAATATATTCTAATTATAACCGTGGGAGTCATAACTGAAACGCTACATCCGAGTTATAAAACATGCATGATCGTATTCTGCGAAAGAAATGCTGAAGGCGAGGTTAACTCACAATTCTTTGTTTCCCTATAGAGTTTTATGAGAATCGGTGCAGGAATTCGTACAGTGATGAGATATGACCATCTATCGTCCGAATATGTGCAATAATGATGTACAACATCAGGACACTGTGGATTACATACCATCGAAGGATAGAGCAACTAATTGGGATATCGCAGGGTTTGTAATATCAATCGTAAGCCACCTAGTTGATGTAGGCTTCGATTTAAGCCTAGCGTATCAATATTATCTTGGGGAGCATCCGATTTATTTCTACTTAACGTTAGCTTTCATTTTAATACCTGCGTTAGTAAATACGGCTTTCAGTATAAGACTGTGAGTATACAATAGAATATTTCAAGTTCGCTTTTACATCTTTTATATTGTAGGTATTATTTAAGCCAAGATGAGAAGAAAACATTAACTAAAAAATTTACAAAACGTAAATTATGTTATATCGTAGTTCTAATTTTCCAATTAGCACCTGTACTGAGATATTTTGATGCTTTGAGGTATGCGATTAAATCGAAACGTGCTGCGAAATTGGGTGACATACACAACCAACGTAAATATTACTTATTGATGATACGAGAGGATTCAGATATTGCTTTGTTGAGAGTATTGGAGTGTTTTTTGGAAGCCGCTCCGCAGCAGATATTACAAATGGCTATTATCTTCAGTACACATGGAAGAGGTGTTTTAGATGAGTCAAATCCATATATTTGTAAGTATATATGCAGAAAACAATATAAATATAATTTAATCGTAAAATTTTTAGATTTTCAACTATTATCAATAGGAAGTTCCTTTGCGAGTATGGCATGGTCGATGGCCTCGTATCATAGATTAATTCGAGTGTCCTTAATCAATAAGAACAATATATCATGGGGTGGAACAGCGATGCAGTTTATGTGGCATTTTTTAGTGACTGGTTAGTTTTTATCTTCATTTCTTAGAGCATCACTTCTATTGTTATTAATTTTTACAGTTTCCCGGATTTTATGCATTAGCGTAGTACTATCAGTATTACCTTTATATACAATCATCGCCTTGACTTTCCATTGGATAATAATGGTATTGTGGCTACACCTTTCAAACAAAACAACAAATTTCTGTGATAATAACAAATTCTACGAGTTCTTCTTCTATGTTGTGTTCGCTACTGTTTATATTTTCACGCATATTTCACTCAGCGAAGGCAAAACCTTACTGAGATATATCTTTTTTTATACAATTCTGTTTGCGGAAAATCTTGTCGCAACCGTAAGCTGGATACTGAAAGCTGATGAGACTTTGAAGACTACAGTTTTTTATACACCGATTGTTTATGGTAATTTTGTTACTTTTTTCTTAGGAATCATGTTCATGATTCTATATTATAAAGTGTGTCATCCTAGTACGGGTTGTATTAGTAAAACAGCTGAAGATTCTTGATGATTTAGTAGCAAAACAGCTGAAGATTCTTGATGATTTAGTAGCAAAACAGGCTTTATTTATTTTAATCTAATTTATTTTGAGATTATGTTATTAGAAGAATTTATTTATTTATTGATTCCAAACGATTTTTATTTATTATTAATTTATTAATTATCATAACGTACGAAGTTTTAACACAGGGTATTTTGTAATTGTATTGAAGACCTTGTATAGATTTTTGTGTGAATCCAAGTGAATTTTGTGATGTTTAAGCTTTATTTCCACCAGTTTCATATAGAAAATAGTTGAATTTTGTGTAATATTTCTTCAAAACAAAGATTGCGTGTATTGTTTTCAAAATTTCTCTTAAAAAACCATGAGTATATATGAAAAAGTACATATAAATGTCTGTGATATCAAAACTGAATAAAATATATAACTTCTAAAACAAATTAATACCAATTTCAGGAGTAATCTTGCAAATTTTTTCCGATTATTTATACAGTTTGAGTTTGCACGAACAATATTCAATATATTTAATGCTATTTAATTTTAATTATAAACAAAATATTAATTGCTATTTCATTTTCTGTATTTAAGTAATTATGAATCATTTTCAATGCATGAAATAATTTCTGATAAGTATTATAACTTTGTACTCTCTATCTAAAGAAAATGTATGTATTTTTGATATTTGAAGCGTACTCCATATATTCCACAAATATAATATTTATCTTTGGGAAAGTTGTTTTTTTGAAAGTCCCGCGTTTTAATTCAAATTTAGGATATTTTTTTATATACAGAGTGTCCAAAGCGAAGTACTACTAAGGTGGGCCACAGCAGATTTAACGTGGTAAGACTGTAATATTGCCTGCCTTGATTGGATAATTTCATTCTTATTATGCTTAATTGTCAAACTTGAATGAGCTAGCTCTTATTTGTATTTTTTTTGCCAAAAACAGCCATTTAGCTCAAATTCGATACTTTTTTCGTATTCAGTATGCTCAATTACATATGCATCCAAAATTTGAACAAAATCGAACGCCCATCGAAAATGGTCAAAAATAGACATTTTTTCCATACCTACTGCGTTTTTTGAAAAAAATCTCAACCTCCGATTTCGCTGAAATTTTGAATATATATGTAATTGAGCATGCTAAATACGACGAGAGAGTCGGCTTTGTGCTAAAGGACTTTTTTTTGCAAAAAATGTATAAATAGGAGCTATATAGGATCTTGAATCCTAGCATCTTTTTCGGTTTTTCCAAATTTTTAGTGAGAAGGAGAAATATTTCTAAATTTAAGATATATATATATTATAAAAGCCGAGGAAATTTGCTACTCAGTGGTAGTGGGAAGCCCGAAAAGCGCACGTTTTCTGTACCAAAAGGCGCTCACAAGTTGATGGATTCTATAAATGATTTCTATAAATCTTTGTACGTATCTGTTATAACACATCCAGTCCTATTTTTTTTTTTCGAAGCAGACCTTTTTGAGTTACCAACACGCTGCACTTTGAGTTGGACGTTCTGTATATACAGATGTAAAATATTTGACGTTTGCCATGATATACGTGTCTAACTTCACGTTACAAGCCGCGAAGGAACTCCATTTTGTTTGTGTCAAGTTCGTATTCCGAGAGTTATTAAGTGGCGTCCCGTATTTTTTCCGATTAGAAATTGCCGTTTTCTGATCCAAAATAAAACAGTTTCACTTCTTAGACTGTAAAATTTAAGATATATACTAAAAATATGTCTGAGAGATCCCAGGATAACACACGATCGGATAATCCTCATCAGGAGAAATTTGACACTTATATACGAGAATTATTGGCGGAAAAAGCGCGTATTGATGAGGCGAAATTTCCCCATGCCTACAGGCTTATTGACGACGGTAAGTAATAATGTTTTTGTAGGAAAATATATAGAAAGATTTGTTCTAAATAGAATGTAGAACGTAGCTGGAATAATACGCAAGCGTGATATATTTATTATTACGAATGTTGTACACATATTGATTAATTGATGGATATCTATCAACAGGTTATTAAATTTAAACGGTATCTTGATTATTAGTAATATGTTAGATAAGTAGTAGACCTGGTTGTTGGTGATCAATCCGCATTTATTAAACATGCATGGGTAGTTGTGCGGTTTGTGTCTGAGACTTGAAATATAATGCTTCCTTCTATATAATTCCACCTGTAGATTGTAAAACATAGACTACGATATTTTGTTGTGTGTACGTGCTTACAAACAAACCAAATCTTTTAGAAATAAGCAGGAAAACCACTCACGATGTTATTCGATAAGATTTATTGTATGTATATCACCACGACCACAAAAACATGATATATCATTTAATCTTTTACTACACTAGAAGTCAATAGTGACTTTACTGTTATTACAATAATTATATACAAAGAATTATAGCGGAAATTTAAGTTCTAATAAGATTCTTCTTAGAAACAGGGAGGAAATTTAACGCTGCTCCCTTGTGAGACAGTTTATTTAACAAAACAACATTTTAAAGCATTTGGAAACATTGTTTTATTTTCTATTCGTTTAGAGCTACAAAGGGCGCAAGCCACTGGCAGAGCACCGTTCAAAGAATCCAAATTCGTTGATGTATACCGCGAACGCCCTATAAAAGTATGCGTCAAAGTCTTAGTCCCCACAAGAGAACATCCGAGGGTAAATCATCCATCCCACCCTTTTATCACCACCTCAACTCTAACATTCTAACCCTCAATTCCAGTACAATTTCATCGGGAAAATCCTAGGACAGAAGGGCAGCACCCTGAAGCAACTCCAAGAGGAGACCATGTGTTACATATCAATCTGCGGTCGTGGTTCCATCAGGGATCGCCAGAAGGAGGAGGAACTTCGACAATCCTTAGAACCGAAGTACGCGCATTTACACGACGATCTCCACGTTGATATCAATACGTTGGGACCGCCGGCGGAGGCTCACGCGAGAATTGCGTTCGCTCTAGCGGAAATCCGCAAGTACCTGATACCGGAATACGGCGATAGCGGCAGGCAGGAGGTTCTGATGGATCTGATGTCGAAGCCGAAAGGTCCGCCGATGCGGGAGTCGATGAGGGAATCTATGAGAGAGGGGAGATTGGATGGACCACCTGTGAGGAAGCCGGTTGGGATTTTGAGAAGTAATTAGTTGAAAATTGTTTTGTTTATATAATATTTTGTTTAATTTATTTAGATCCGGCGAGACCGGGGAATGCGCCTCCGATGCGCGGTCCGCCTCCAAGTACGGCTACTCTTTCTCTAACATTGTTTAATACTAAAGGTGGATTAATTTCAGATAGAGCTCGGCCTGCTGTAGAGGATTATGACGAGGAATACGAGGGTAATGGTGTTGAGTACGAAGAATACTCGCGGAATCGACCTTCCACGCAGACTCGCACTTCGTATCCCACCTCTCGCGGGGGATACAGGGATGAATATGAATCGCACGATTATTATCGGGATAGCTCAGCAGCCTACAGTAAGTTCACAATATTTTCTTATTTAAGCGTTTCTTTAGAAGAAAAAATGTTTCGGTTGATGTTGGGAATCATAGTTTTTTTAGGTCATATATAAATTTCAGAGTAACTTAATTAAACTCTATAAGGATGGTGTTGTACAGGGACGTGAAGAAACTCTGCCGAAATCTACAATTTGTAACTGTGACCTTTTGTTCTTTGGTGGCAAAAAACTTATCTGGGGGATTTTTGACCTCCTAAGTTGAAGTAAACGTTTTACCGTTTAAACAATTTTTTAAACTGAAAAAAATAAAATCAAAAGGTGCCAGATCTGGAGAATATGGTGGGTGTAGCAGTAGTATATCCCATTCAAGGTTTTGACAGCTTGTCAAATGTCAAAACTTTTGACAGCTTGTCAAATGTCAAAACTTTTGACAGCTTGTCAAATGTCAAAACTTTTGACAGCTTGTCAAATGTCAAAAACTTTTGACAGCTTGTCAAATGTCAAACACCTGACAGCTTGTCAAATGTCAAAAACTTTTGACAGCTTGTCAAATGTCAAAACTTTTGACAGCTTGTCAAATGTCAAAACTTTTGATAGCTTGTCAAATGTCAAAACTTTTGACGGCTTGTGAAGTGTTGCATTATCTTAGTGGAACGCTACACCTTTTCTGTTGATCAATTCTGGTCTTTTCCGTTTCAATGAATCCTGCATTTTGTGCAGCCGATTACAGAATCAAAATCCAAAATCCTTCGAGCCTGTTCATCTTTTTTACTTCGGGATTTCTTGCGCTTGACCATAGTAATATCACTTCTTTGAAAACATGGATTTCAAACGTAACTTGCGCAGGGAAATACGTTGTGTCGCATACGTGGGTGAAATTGTAACTAAAATGAGTGCCGTTTGTGTTACAGACAAAAATCTAACCTACAAATTATTAATTGATGTCCAAGGTCAGGTGCTGAAAAGGCGGGCAAGTTGACTGCTGACGTCAAGATTCTTGCAAAAGAGGTTTTAAAATTATTAATGTCAACGCCCTATGTAGTTCCTGGCTTATATAGGGTGTCCATGTAAAGTGACCGAGTTAGAACAGATGTAGTTCACCTATTGCTGTTCCATACTGTTGTTAGCAACGTTACTGGTGACATTGATGTGTTGTGCGCCATTCTGCATTATTATTAGTTCCAAGAAAAGCCACCGAAACGCTTACCTCTATTTTACTGTCCTGAAAGACAAAAGAACAAAGATGCCGACACTAAGTGCAACTGCTTGATAACGTAAATACTTACTATCGTTTGACATTGTTGTAGGCAACCCATTGCCTACAACAATTTCTCGTCCCCAGTGATAATGCGCTTCCAAAATAATAATAATAATAATTCATGCCTTAGCATCCCCCAACAGCTTGCGCCAATTACAGGGGGCATCAGATCATTCGATAAAAACGATTCCCACGGTACCAAAGTCTCATACCATAATATCACCATTACCTTGTGTTTTCGTGACATTAGTATTTGTTTGCTGCTTCAGTCGTACCGATAATACTGCAAACCATCAGATGCATTCAGACTAAATTGTTTTTCGTCGGCGAAAACATTCTTTGTCTAGGTCTCATTCTATCCAATCGGCAATTTCGCAAAACTTAAACTCTCCCTTGTCTCTGCCGATTAGTTAAAACAGTTTTCCGCAGAATTTGATGTTATTGTAACATTTCTTTTCTCCTGTTCAATAGTGACTATTACTAATCTTACTGTAGGATTTTTGCCGTAATTTTCTCTATTTCGGAGATAATTACGTATTGCGTAATTATCACTACATTCCCCACCCTCTCCCGCCTATAAACTGATAGAACTATAACAAATTATTCATTAACGCAAACTTTTAACACCAGTAGCAGCGCTACTGCCCATTTAGTTACATATTTGTATCACATTCCTGCCAATTGCGTCAAGAAATACTAAAAAAATCTACGAGGCTTGTTGTTAAAGTAGGTATCGCTTCCAAATTCCGCTGTTGCAGCGCTGCAATCGACATTTCGCGCATGCGGATTGTGATTCTTCATCTGTTGGCGCCCCAGACACCATTACGGCAACAAACGACCTTGTTTACACTGTTTGGTGGATATTAAAGGTATTCTCGCTGATTGAGAATCTCGCCGGCTATGAAGTTGTCGTTGTTACCTGCTTTTTTAGTCCTGAAGGCGTGAAAACAGTTGTAACTCATCGTCAGATCTGTGAAGTTTACGGAGAAAAAATTATGAATGATGGAATGGTCAGGAAATGCTTTAGGGAGCTTTTAAAGATGGCTGCAACAATGTTCATGGTCAGGAACGGATTGGGCGACCTTCTGTCATTACTGCCGAATTGATGCAAAATGTTTAACTGAAATTGTGACTGAATGCATTATCGAAAACTGTACTCAAGATGGGTACCAAAACTGTTGCTGGAGGAGCACAAAACGAAGCCGAAAATTATTAGAAACGATAAAACTTGAGTGGTCAACATTTCGCCGAAATCAAAGCATCAGTTTGGGGAATGATGGCATTCAACATCACCTAAGAAACTATTTTGAGATAGGAAGGCCGTGTTGCTTTGAAAATTTTGAAATTTACTGACATTAAAGAAAACGTGGAGTAATTCAGAACAAAACGCCGAGCAGAGTAGAGGAATCTTACCCGTCCGCACACTGCCAATCGAATTGAAGATCATCGCCACATCGTTTGTCTGGAAACAACTTGCTCAGCCGCCATACAGCCCAGATCTGGCGCCCACAGTGACTACCTAAATTTTGAAGAAGCGTCATGTCATGGAGAGCGCCATGATGACGAAGATAACCTCAAAACGACCTTGAATCACTGATTGTCATATCAGCGAGGGGGCAGAACTTTATGACAGCCTATCACCTACCTACCCGAGTAGATTAAGTGATTTATACAAATTTTTAGAGTAGGCATGGTGGCACTTGGGCCACCATCCCACCACTTCTACCTTCGGTGGTGTCAGCCACCAATCCACATGACTCTCACGAATATGGCGCGTGATTTGAATTAGCTGTTGTGATTTAACTGCTACCTGTTGTGATTTAAACCGCCAACTGTTATGATTGAACTGCTACCTTTTGCTACTGTAGCTGTTTCTTTGATTTGACATCTATTGATGATTGGAGTGGTGAGGGGTGGCCCAAGTGCCCTTATACCTACTTTTTAGCACTTAATTTTGCTTAAAAAGTTTAAGATGGACCCTTCAGCTAGCAATGTAAACACACGCTAGATCTAGAGCTTAGATGCAGTAAGTGCCAAGACTGAAAAGACTATGATTCCCAATAGCAAAACAACGATGATGCAATTTATTCAATTATTAACTTATATCCTAAAGACAATGCTGTCACCCTACAAAGAAATACGACGAGAAAACAGAGGACATCCGATTGTAATATATTTTTCTTTAAATTTTTCAGATATTCGCAAAAGTAATAGTAATAGTAATAATAGTAGTAACAAAAGCACCCTTAATACCACGCCAACGCATATGATATTGAATCGTAATAATGTTAATAACATTAATTCGCGTAATAATTACGTTACTTGACAGACGTGACCGCACATGAATGATACCAACAACCCAAAACAAAACAGTACACATACACACAAAAAAATAATGTTAATAACATTAAAACCGGATTCAACCGAATTGTGATAATTTAAACAATGTATTCTTTCTTAACAGGTACAAGCAGTCCGGAATTCGGATATAAAAAGAGAAAAACGTTCATGGATTAAAAATACGGAAACACTAAACAAACAAAAAAAAAATACAAAAAAAAACAAAAGCGCAATTTTCGCATAACAAAAAAAGTTAATTAAAATTAAAATCGTATGATAATCATTTTTAGAGATTAGATTTTCTTTTTTTATATATATAATATATATTAATTGATTAGTTGCGTTCCCTTTATTCTAATTTTAAATTTTTTTGAAAGAGAAAAATTATGGTTTTAATCGAGATTTTTTGACGAATTAGGACTGAAAAGGAATAATAGTTACGAAATTGGATGGTATTTATCGCATTTTCTCTTTTAAAATGTGTAATAATTTTCGTTTTTATTTAATTTTTTTTAATTACGAAAATAATTTCGTTTTTTTTGTTTCCTTGATTTTTTTGAAATAATAATATTTGTGTTTATAATTTATAATATTGGAGTTCAAATAGACATAATATAATATGTATATTGGTGGAAAGTAATATTAATAAAATGTATAACACAGGAGTAATATGTTGTTATTAATTTGTTAACAAAATTTGAATGTGTGTTTTAAATGTTGGAAAGTATTCGATTTTAAATATTCGATCCATTTGTCATAATTTGATTTTAGTAAATGTGGGGAAAAATATTAAAGTTGTCTACTTTTCATCGAAACAAAAAAAAATGCTACAGGATGGGCGAACACAAATCTAATTCTATCCGTTAGTCCTTTACGAAAATTTAACAACAAGCAATGATACAATTAATTATTTCTTAGTAATAATATTATCGATATAATTTAATTAAGATTTAATTTTATAATAACGAATTACGTTGATAATGTATGCATATTTTATTATATATTTTTTTTCTTTTATAAGCGAAATAGAATAAATAATATTGATTTTACGATATAATTAAATAGGTTTTATCTTTTAATAATTGATATTATAACAATTTTTGAAATAGGTTACATAGCATTAATTAATAAAATAAGCGTTAAAATAAATATATTTATACGATAAAAAATACTAATACGAATTTAAAACTAAAGTAATAAAGAATAAGTTATATTTCTGTTCTAAGATTGTACTTTCGAAATTAACTAGAATAAAAAATAATATAGGAAGAACAATTGAATATCTCTATAATAAGAATTCGAAACTGAATGAAAATAATCAGATACAAAAAAATTTTAAACACGAAATGACTATATACTATTTGACACGAACAGACAGAAAATAATACGATTCACAAGTTGGGGGGAAAACAAACATATTCTCTTGCAATAATTTCCCCTAAATCTCAATATTCATTTACATTTTAAAATATTACTGATAAAATGCTAATTAATTTACCTATAACATGTATTCTGGTAATGATCAAGAACGGAAGCAATCGATGGCGGAGAAGACAATATTAGGGAGATCTGTTATTGGAAAATTAGAGGAGGATTTTGACTAACATGCAGGTAAGGTTTGAGACGATATTTTCCGCGGACTAATCGATAATAATTTAACGTTCTAGGATCATGATGGTGTATCAAATAAACTAATTTGTTATATAGTCCAAAAAGTTATACAGGTAAGTGATTCGGAGAATCATCTAGGATGAATTTAATATTTCCTTTTCTTTTTAATTAGAAAGCGATAATGGATTCTCAGATTAACTTGAATACGGATTGTTGACACATCTTTTATAGCCAATTTTTTTAAATAATTACGTGTGCCGACTACCAAAAGAAGGTAATTAATTCAAATAGTCTGTTTGCGGTAACAGACGAGGAACGCCATAAGCAGTAAGATCAGAAAAAGCTACCTATGAATAACTGTTTCAACTATCGAGGATCTCTTCTATGCAAAGATGCCAGTTATGTACGATGTTGCCATCTCGTGAGTATGAACTTAACTGTTAATGCGCACTGCATCTCAATGAGCTATCATGATTCAATACATAACTTATTAGAGAAAAGATTTGGCAATAATGCGTACCACCAGTATGACATGTATAGATGACGTACCTCGTCTGTTATAGTAAACACACTATAGTTATTGATATACAGGGTGCTCGGATACTTGTCTTACAAAATAGAAATACTAGTTGTATATGACATAGAAAACAGAATAAAACCAAAAAAAAAAATA
The DNA here is from genome assembly GCA_004785975.1 of Popillia japonica. Taxonomy (NCBI): domain Eukaryota; kingdom Metazoa; phylum Arthropoda; class Insecta; order Coleoptera; family Scarabaeidae; genus Popillia; species Popillia japonica. Next base: position 43,274 of record SMLS01063410.1, read on the forward strand.
AAAAATATTAGCAAATGCATAAAAAAATTATTTAAGAAATCAGCAAATGTTTTGAGGTGGGCCTTTACGCGTTAAAAGTGAATAGCCGATCTTTATGATATCGTCAGCAGTACGATAGCACTAAAAGAAATCAATATTATTGAGGTAGGTCATTGATGAATTCGACTTTCTGCTGAGCTACACATTAATCCCTACAAACGCACAGCTGTTGATTATTCGATCTCGCTTGCTACTTCAACATCATCAGTTTGCAGTGGTTAATGCATTGTGTTTCCTTGCCAGTATTTTTATTCGTTTACCGTATAACTACTTACATTAATTTACAGTTAATAGTTCCGTTAAATGTATTTGTATAAGAATTTATGAGTATTTTCAGTTTATTACTTAATGTCGTGTGACTTTTGTTTAACCTTTGTGAAAATGCCTTATCATTATACAAACAACGAGTTAAGTGATATGGTTCTTACATATGGAGAATGTAGACAAAACGCAAGAGCTGCTCGTCGACAATACGCCAATTTATTTCCTAATCGCCAGTTGCCAGCATCAACCACATTCACAAACGTAGTGCAACGATTGCGAGATACCGAAAGCGTCAAACTTCAGCAAGGACGTTGCGGTGGTAATCAAAGGAATGTAGACGCAGAAGACGAAATTTTGAATATGGTAGAAGATGATCCATCTGTGAGCACTAGGCAAATTGTGTGTACAGTAAATTTAGCGCTGTCTACCGTGTGGCAAACTTTAAGAGAAAATCAACTTCACCCCTTTCATCTTCAGCGTGTGCATAATGTTTCGGAAGACGACTACCCTCATCGAGTGCGTTTTTGTCAGTGGTTGGTCGACCAAAATGCGGACAATCCCAACTTTTTAGGTAAAATTCTATTGACGGATGAAGCAAATTTTTCACGTCAAGGCATATTAAATATTCACAACAGACATGTGTGGGCAATAGAAAACCCTCATGCGATATATCGTACTGACCATCAGCGACGATTTTCCATGAATTTGTGGTGCGGTCTAATAAACAATTTTATCATTGGCCCTTTCTTATTACCGGCTCGTTTGAACGGGGAAAGTTATCTAAACTTCTTTTTGGTAAATGAACTGCTACCACTTCTAGAAGTTGTGCCATTGGACATTCGCCAAAAAATGTATTTTATGCACGATGGGGCTCCGCCGCACTTTAGACGAGATGTGCGGCATTATCTAGATAACACTTTCGGTGAATTTGGATTGGTCGTGGAGGACCAGTAGCTTGGCCACCTCGTTTTCCGGACCTAAGATTTCTTTTTTTGGGGACATTTGAAAGACTTGGTTTACAACAGAGAAGTAAATAATGTCGATGACTTGAGAAATAATATTTACGAATCTATTGCGCGAATTCGTGAACAGGACGTGTTACCACTAGTGCGTGATTCATTATTACGGCGCTCTCATTTATGCATACGTGTCGGCGGTGGCAACTTCGAACATTTACTTTAGCAGTCGAGCGGTCCTGAAAACATCAGACTCTCAGGTAGTGTTTCTAAAAAATTTTATAATGTTTTTCCATCATTCGTTTTCTTAGCTCGGTTGATGACGATTTTTATTTTTTTTTTGTAAGAGAAGTATCCGTATATAGGACTTTGAGCTTACGGTAATTATAAACAGTACCACTTTTGATTAATTAGGGTGTTTCGACGATACGTGGGTCGTCATCATCAAACGAATATAAAATGAGTAACAATTTACAAGTTAACGTTTAAATAACATCATTTCTGTAAATTATTTACAAAACAGCATTAAATTCATGCCTAAAACTGATTTAATCGCTAACACATGTTGAGAACGGTCAACCTTTCAGAGGATTTTAAACAAGATGATAGTTGCTGCACGTGGAAAAATATCTGTCAAAAATATAAGCACTGTTATAAGTTTGATTGTCCCTTCATCCTCTTGACTAATTGTAAATTCGACAGTGTTTTGGATTTGTTTGTTGATTACACAATCAAGTTAGCAGTCAGCTATCTTCCCAATGTGAGTCTGTTTATCAATAACACGCACTTACAACACTTTTATAAAATAACCACTTTAATAAAACTGCAGTTTTATTCTCCCCTTGATAATGACAGCATTGCTTTCGAAATACGTTGGCAATTACCAAACATTTTGGTGTCTGAGGGTGAAAGTGTGTTTGTGTTTTACTTCCGCACCAAGAGATCCACTGAATATTTTTGCAATGATTTACGAACAACCGATTTTTCAGAGGATTTGAACTGAACACAGTTCAGAATTTCTCGATAATGACAACCCATGGGTCCTCCAAACATGTATCCCTAATTAATCAAAAGTTGTGATGTTTGTGGTCACCCAAATTTACCTCTACAATATTATAGTGACTATAATATAATGTATTCTTTTTAATTTGCAGCCTCTACTATGACGAGAGACATCGATCTTTTACAACCGAGAAATGGGCGGCCATATTGGTATTTATTTTTTTTTGTTTCATCAATATGAGCGTCATGTTCGATTTATTTTTTTTTACATATACGAAATATTTTATATAAATTATTGTAGGAAATAAAATAATTTTCCAAATAAGCGTTTTTTTTTTCGTTTAAACGTTTATTGATTAACTGAAATATACAAGAATTAAATACAAAATAGATAAAAGTAGTATAAAATATATTTGCATTGTACATTATATTTTGAAATCGTACCTGATTTACTTATTGTTTCATTTCTTAACACAGTATAAAAAGATGTCAAGGCCTCTCCAATAGTAATTATAATTAAATAATACGTTTTGCACTTAATTAGTTCGGATTTGCATCAGGGTGTCTTTCTAACAACATAGCTACTCCCTGAAACCAAACGAATAAATGTTATTATCATATGCAAGTAATTAAAAAAAAATTAAGCAATACCTGTCCACCCGCAGCGCAAGCTGCCACCAATCCAACCTGCCCATCTTCTCTTACCATCCTATTAGCTGTGTGCATGGCTAACCTCACACCAGTCGCAGCGAATGGATGTCCGATTGAAAGTGAACCACCCCATTTGTTAAATTTATCCATATCGGGTGTACCAACTTTACTCTGTCGTCCCATGTAATTCTGCGCAAACCAATCGCTGTCCATAGCTTTTAAATTAGCTATGATTTGACCCTAAAAACATGAGAAGTAGAATTTTGTAATAATCCTACGACTGCAAGAAACTTACAGCGAATGCTTCGTGGAATTCCCAAACATCAATGTCTTTCAGCGATAATCCAGCTTTTTGGAGCACTTTAGGTGTAGCGTATGCTGGTCCTAATAAAAGTTGGTCGATTGGATCTTGGGAGACATAAATGAAATCTCGAAGATATGCTTTCGGTTTGAGACCTAGAGCTTTGGCTTTAGCTTCGGGCATGATTAAAGCAGCTGAAGCACCATCAGTCTAAAACGTTACCATTTTAATTTAACTGTAATACATCATATACCGAGAGGATTCTTCCTGCTACACTTACCAAAAAAGATGCATTTGCAGCTGTGATAGTACCATATGGTTTAATAAATGCTGGTTTTAATTTTGCCAACTGATCGGGAGTTGATACTCGAATACCATTATCTTTTTCGATTGTTTTATCAATGCCAGTAATCCTTACCGGGAGCAAATCTGTTAAGTAACCCTTCTCTTGAGCTTGTTGAGCTAAGGTATGCGATCTCAAAGCGAAATCATCTTGTTCCTTTCTGCTGGCACCAAATGCTGCAGCTAGACGATCAGCTGAATGACCCATAGTTTCTCCCGAGGAGAATTCAGCAACTGCAGGTAGCTATTGCCGAAAATAATTTAAATTTTAAAAATTTTAAATTCGATTATTTAGAAATACCTCCGGAATAAAGAAGTCTGGACGAATTGAGGCGATAAGTTGCAGTCTTTGCGGTAAGGTTTTTGCTTTGTTAGCTCTCAGCATGAGGCTGCGCATTTTTCTGTTGTGACGGATTGGGACATCAGACATAAATTCAACACCACCAGCTACTATAATGTCGTATACTCCTGATGCGATTAATCCGATGCCTAGTTTATAAGATATTAAGAATATGAACGTGACTATGTCTGAATATATTTACCTGTAGTCATTGCTACATTTGATGATATACATGCCATCGTTACTGTGTGCGCAGGTGTTTTATCACTATATCCCGCGGCTAATGCAGCTTCTCTTGCAATATTTGACGTTTTCACTTCCTGTATAACACTTCCATATATGATATAATCGACTATTTCCTTAGGAACACCAGTCTTTTTAATTATACCTCTACGATTTATTCAAATTAAGTATTTATTTTATGAATACGATTAGACTTACAATAGAGCTTGTCTTGCTAAGTCGTGTGGCATAAGCTTCGAATAATCCGTTCCGGATAACAGAAATGGAGTACGAACGCCATCGACTAATACTATATTCTTGCCTGTCCTGTCAGGAAGGGATTTCCGCGCATTTAACTGACTACTAACAGATAAAGTTCGGATTGCACCTAAAAATATAGACAAAATCATTAATATTACTTACCCGAAGACATTAAAAAAGTACATCAATTTATGTCTGTCTCTCATTCAAATACCGTTAAATTTTCACGAAACGTCAGATGTGAAAAATAACCTCAATTTAAACGTACCAAAGTAGGTTTATAGCCCAATTTTCGACATTTTCTTCAAGAAAATTTAATATTTTCTGAACTTTGGAATTCGATATTGGGATGTATCGATCCAATTAGAACATAGAAATCATAAATATAAATAAATTTACCTGTTTGCTGTATGAAACCTAATGTTGTAGGGCTTTTCACTAAATTTCTCGCTATATACGAAGCCATATTTTTGTAATCTTAGAATTTCGTATAAATTAGGAATAAAAGCTAAATAAAACGGTGAAACGGAGATGATTTATATTTATAAAGCTAATGAAACGGCTTAGACCAGCTTAGACTTTGACCCCTCGTAAAGTGAAAACAATAAATTGTTAACCGGTGCAGGACTGCCAATTGCTGCCAATAATCAAAACACCTGTTTCATAAACATCAAAAAGTCAAACTATGGTTGTTACTAAATTTGAAATTAGAATTTCTTAAATAAAACGACTTAAATTTTTGGATTGTAATCAAATTCGCTTCAATTTTAGTTTTATTTTTAACTAAAATTTGAATTCCATTCATGCTCTATTTAATTTTTGTCTGTCTATTTTTGTAATAAATTGAATATGAATGGAATGCAAAGTTCGAAGTCCGAAGAACAGTGACCGGCGAAACCTGAATTTATATTTATTCAAAAAGTAGGATTTCTGTACCTTTCACTTTTTAAGTATATAGGCCCCGCCAAAAAGTTGTGATACAACTGTTATTCGTTGAATAGTCTGTAATCTACAAAATTTTCGTTTAACCAGGTTTTATTACATTTGTCAATTAATTGACCAATTTCTAGAACGTAAACGACTGGACGTGAAATTAGGTTTTTAAGTCAATTTTAAGTTTTCTTAATTTTTTGACAGTTCGCTTCACCATATTCAAACTATTTGGCACGCATTATACCCAGAAATAATAATTCGTTTCCTTGCATATGACAGACCCTGTATACACAAATTTTATCATTTTTAGTCGTCCTTAGGTAGCATAATCTTTGGAATTAAATCTTTAAAAATTGATACCAGATTTACCAAAATTTCACGAGATTCTAGATAAAAAAAACATAATTTCTTTATTTATAAAAAATTGATGAAAATTATATCAACTTCACAAAATATCTTACGTTAGTTACATAAAAAAAATCATCGTTTCACTTTTTCGCCAGTACTCGCCCATCCAGTAGAAGCCCCAACATCAACAATATGATTTTGTACTGCTTGATCTAAAATATTTTTCGTATTTTTACAACCTTCTAAAGCTTTCTCCAATACTGATTTTAAATGATCTAAATGAAACCTCTGCGACATCTCCATCAAAACTATTTTCTCAGACATTGGTAACGCAACAATCGTTAGAGTTGGTCCTCCTAATATTTCTTCCTCGTGTGAGATATCTACCATCGCCTGATTGTTATTAGCGATACTCGCAGTGCAAGCGCAGACGTATTCTTTTATGGGGATTCCGGCATCAATTAAAGCTAAAGTTGCAGCATTTACGCAAGCTGGGAAAATGCCTACAAAAATACATTATTATTTTGATAAAATTTACGAAATATTACAATAGAAATACCTCCGTCAGCATGTAATACTTCAACGTAAACATCAATTTGCGACCAAGGATACTTTTCAACTTCGATAGCAGCAATTAAAGCCTGACGTAAATGTAATGATAATTCAGTGGATTTCCTATCACCTCTAGGCCGCTTTTTTCTCTCTGATGTAGAGAATACGGCCATGCTAAATTGGCAATTGATTATTACCGCATCTGCTTGAGCTTTTAATCGATTACCTCTAACCTATTAAATATATTTGATAATACAGTTGTAATATCAGATATTTATATAAATAATCACTTGATGTGGACCATACACAGCTGCTAAAACTTTAGTTAAACCTTGTTCTATGTATGCACTTCCATCCGGTTCGGAAAATACACCTAATTTACAGCGAATGCGTCTTAATTCGTCGGCTCGTCTTCCATCTAGTCGTAGTCCGACTTTCGAAATTAGTTCCTTTCGGCTCATAATTCAGAGTTTAATAAATTAATTTTAAATCCAGAGAATTTATTTTGCATTATAAAACATAACCTCAAATTCACGAGACTCAAGACTACGACAGCTGCCACCTATCCTAAAATGTATGAATTTAAATTTTTGAATCCGTTTCAGCCAAATTGCAAGAACTCCTATTCCATTTTGAAATTAATATATGCCCTTAAATTAGAAATTTATGTGACATATTTTGGCATAAACTTATTCTTTCCGCATACAATTACTATAATACGCACGATAGAATACAAATCTAGTTTAATTGATCAAACTAATTGATTGGTTGTCAAGGTAGCCCACCTGTTTTATCGATATCGGTAACTTGACAAGTGACGCGCAAACGGTGACATTCCAATGCATTTTTGTGTGCCGTGATAAAAACTCAAAATGGTAAGTTCTTTCTTTAATATTCATCCGATTCTCTATATTAATCGTATATTTTTAGTCGAACGAAGTAGAAGAAACCATGAAACGCATCCAGTCCCACAAGGGTGTCGTCGGGACTATTGTAGTGAATTCAGAAGGTTAGAAAATAAACTGTAGGAATTTCTGGTCTTATTTACTTGAATCGTATTCTGTTACAGGTATTCCGATAAAGACGACACTAGATAACACTATGACTGTACAGTATGCAGGCTTAATCAGCTCGTTAGTGGATAAAGCGAGGAGCGTTGTGAGGGATTTGGATGCTGCGAATGATTTGACATTCTTGCGGATTAGATCGAAGAAACATGAGATTATGGTAGCTCCCGATAAAGAATTTATACTTATAGTAGTACAGAATCCTACGGATTGAAATATGTCTAGTATATTTATCGTAATTTGCACATATATTCCGTACTAATTTATTATTTTCTATTTAAAACTGCTTTCAATAAATATTTTGTAAAGTTATTTTGTTTTACTTACATTTTATACCCGGTAATTGGTAATTCGGAAGTGTGGGTGTAGGATATTTCCAAAAAATTTGTTTAATAATAAATTTAAACGATGTTTTTATAAATATATTTTCATTTAAGAATATTACATTTATTCACAATATGAAAGTGTACTAAAGTTTCAATTTCTGGTTATTTTCTTTATTATTAGGTATTGGACCGTTTAAATTCTATTTAGAAAGAAACCGCTATTTCATGAAGTGTTATATAAAATAAACATATTTGTTGTATGTGTAATTCTTATTATAATCTCTGTTTATTTAAAGTTATTGTTATTACTGTGTCGGGCGTAGTCAAAGTTCAATTGGAATCTTACTTTATCTTATATAAAACTAAACGAAGTTTAAAAAAAGATTAAATAATGATTAAAATGAATCCATGTTGCACTGTTTAGTATTTCCTCTTCGTGTAGCTGACGTCTGGAGCGCTTTTGCCTGTTGAAGAAAAATTGTGCCTTTAAAAGAGTTATAATAAAACTTAAATACTGTTGTCTCCTTACAAGTTTACAACAGTATTTGGCCAACATGGATAATGCCCTGAAAAACAATGGGGAACCAAATTGATCAAGTACTAATAAGGAGGGAAAGGACAAAACTAAGATAATGTTAAAAATTAGAATCACACATCATTAATAAATACAAACATCGTTACCATATGGTGAACTTCGGTCCATGAATTTTTTCGGTGGTGGTCGATAATTTTCCTCATATTCCTCGTACTCATGGACATGTGTTCGTCGATAATCAACACTATGACTCTCCTCCATAGCAATCCGAGCTTTATTCAGAATAGACATAACAGAAGATTTTGAAGTTATCGGTGATCGAGGCCTTGGTTTAGGGGGTGGTCCTTAAAAACAAAAAATTTTTTTTAATCAAAATTATAAATACAACAAAATATAATATACCTTTCCGAAGCACACCTTCCACATCCTCTTTATACACACTTCGTTTCGGAGACTCCATCCATTCATCTTCATCATCAACTTTAACTGAACAAATCACGATAAACCTATAATTACTAATTTATATATTTCATAAATATTACCTTTGCCTAAAATAGACTTCTTCATCTGAAAGAACTTTTCCGTCGATTCAGGGGCATTATATTCCGGTACTAAATATTTCCTCACTTGTATTAAGGCTTGAGCGATTCGCGTGTGAGCTTCGGCTGGTGGAGCAATTGTATGTATTTCAACATGTAAATCTTCCGTTAAATGTGCGTATTTAGGTTCTAGTGACAGGCGTAATTCCTCCTCCTTTTCCCGATCCCTCATCGATCCTCTTCCGCATATATTCATGTAACACATTGTTTCCTCCTGAAGGTTCTTCAAATTACTCCCTTTCTGTCCTAATAGTTTCCCAACGAAATTAAACTGTAAGACACAATTATGATTGCGTATTACGATTAAATACAAAGAAGTACTCACTCTGGGATGTTCTCGTACTGGTACCAATACTTTCACCGAGATCTTAACCGGTTTTTCGTGATAAACATCTATGTATCGGGTATCTCTAGGGGGTCCTTTAACCAGTTTCTGTTGAATTCTCGAAATCTCTATAATTTATTATAGTAATGTACATAAGGTTAAATCGTAAATCTAAAACTACCTTCATCGATAAACCTATAAGCAAACGGACATTGCTTTTCGCTAATCACCGCTTTCTCTGCTAACAATTGTCGTAAATATTCGTTTAATTTCTCTTCTTGTTGCGTGGTTTTCTCGTTAATGTCGTCCATATCTTTATCTTCAGAACCGGTCATTTCACGAAGGTGATATAAAGTATAAAATAATAGCGGACATCCACAGATTTGTAATAAACTTTTCCTGAAATGTTTACGTTCTTTTGGACGCTATAAAAAATTGGCAGGCAACAGGAAGCTGCATCTAGGGAGTTTTTACGTTATGATATTGGTAGTTCGCTTAAAATTCGGAAATACAATGAAGGAGTTTACGGATTTATTTAGAATATTCTGCAAATAAAAACTTTTTCTTACTATTATTAAAGTTCTTAGTTTAAGAAAATATGAACTAATTACTTCAAAGTATGTAAATATATATTAGTACACAATAGAGGATAAGAGGTATTGCAAGTTGCCTGCCTGATTGTCATTTTTGATTAGTACTTTTCAAGTTCTACTCTAGATGGAGCGTCAGGTTAATTTTATTTTACAAAATTTACAGTAAACCTTCTCCAGCAAAACTATGTTCTCGGGGCATTATTTCGAGTATGAATCGGCCGGCTCAGATTATCTTTGTCATACGCACTTATACGGTCGCTTTGGGGCACACAATTTTGTGTGCTCAGTTAACGTCTTGTATTCATTGTGACTGCATAGTTTTCGGCGCGTACCGCGTATAATGATGGAAGTTGTGTGCAAAATCTTTTTAGTGTTTAGTGCGTGGAATAAACAAGGGTTGAATAATTTAAAACATATCGCAGAGAGGACAAAGAAACGCGAACATTCGATTTTTCACATGCATACCGGCGTCGATTTTAGTGTTCTAGGCAAAGTGGAAATACGTGTATAGTTAGAGAGTGCTTATTTGCAGTGCAACGAAGATGTGAACGAAAATCGTCATATTTTGCGCCGGTAAATGTGTATAAAATTTTGCGGAGCTATCGAATAGGAGCACAGGTCACATCACTAGTGATGTGATCTGTGAATAGGAGTTAGGAAGCCATGATGAGATATAGACGTCGGCAAATCCAGGTATTTACGTAGGCTTAGAATTAGCATTTAAGTTGCCGGTGATGTATCTATAAAGGTATAAGTTGTTGGAATTTACCTGTAGCTATTTATAGCTCCCCATCCATCCTAAGGGCTTGGTTAAATTGAAGAACAGCGGCGTAACTCCAATAGTTTTACGCATGCGCAAAAGATGAATATGGCTACCATGCATTAAAAGTACAATTTTTCGCGGCGCATGAGCAAAACTACTTGTGAATATGGCTACTATGCACTAAAAGCAATATTTTCATATTAATCTTCTTTTATACTTAATTCGGCGTTTCCGCACAAATTTTCGCATTTTCTGCCGGCGTTGAGTCCAAGGGGATACGTTATACCAAAAATTACAAAAATTAGTTACCTACTTCGCTCACAATCAGTATGAAAAAATAGGACAACTTAATAACATGAAAAGACAATTGAAAAATAAATATTTATTTACTCATTACAGCAATTTATTTCGTATTTGTACTCATATCACAGATTCAGTGATCACAGTAGTTACAGACCTAAGAGAACTGTTGTCATTTAGGTACTAAATACCTGAAAAAATAAAATAAACAATTAATCAACTATATAGAAAGTAGAAAAACTTAATAAAATAATACGCATATAATAGAGCATGCATTAGAACTACTAAATTATATAAATATTATATAATGCCTTAAATATTCTTTTAAAAAGGAGATAATGATTATTTGTTATTTTAAAATTGTTTTAGGATGCATTTATCGAAACAATATATATCTAAAATAATAAACGAGGGGGCAGGCCTTTACAAGTTTAGTTTTTAAATTAAATAAAAGAAATTAAAAGAAAAAAATTTAAATTCTGCGTTGCTTGTGTAGAGGATACATTACCTTTTCAGATTTTACACTCCATTTTAAACGATTTACTAAAGAGAGCTGGAATTTTATTTTAACAACAATTATTAAAACGTATATGCAGGGTTTAAACAGAAAATCGCTGTTATATAAATCGATCGATTAATTAAATAATTTAAGTTCATGTTTAATGTTTATTATATTTTATGCGAATTATAATATATAGGGGGTACATACAGATCTTGGTAGTTTTAATCGACTTTTAAAGACAAATCTAGATAGACATTATGTTCTAAACACACAGTATATAGTTTAGTTATTATCTAAGTATTTTTTAAGCTATTCTGTAAGTTTAAATTAAAAGCCCGCTTTAGGTAATTAAATGTTGTCTTTTTTTTTATTAAAAGAACCGAGATTATATTTTGGGAATTAAACCGCGTTTATTGTTCTGATGCTCTTAAAGAATAGCTCATGTTTGTTTTATGTTTAATAGAATTTACACACAAACTATTGGTAAATTTTTAAATATGGTTTTAATACAATCCACATATGAAATTTTATCGTATTTTTTTCGAAATAATGGTTAAGTACAAAACATTTTTGTATCTATTTTTTATCTTATTTCGGTTTAGATAGTATTTTAATTATTAGAAATATAATTAGTAATTAACCATTACTAAGAAAGCAATTTTAAAGAGATACCTATATCATAGAGCAGAGAGAAAACACGTTCAAAACTATTGTACAATTAGATTTATTATCTAGGGTATATATGTGACAATTAATTAATACATTACAATCAACTTCACTATTAAAGAGGGCATTTATAAATAAAAATTAATTTAAGTATAAATGTACAGATTCATAATCTATTGGCGTTTTAATTATTTTCATTTTTTTTAAACCGATTTAATTAATTTTTATAAAAAAAAGTAAAATGTTCTTTCGTCCATTGTTTTTTCATTCTATTTTTAATTTAACGTAACAGCAGGGAATTTTACGTATTTTACGATTAGAGATGACAGATGTGTCACCTCGTTCATCATTTTATTTTGACGGCCTCGTGTACGGCGAAGAACGATAACGAGCTGATTCACTGTGCCGTGAACTTGTACTTCCTGACGACTTATAAGCTTTCCAGCGCTGAGAGGACGGTTCTGTGTGCACACAATTGTTTAAATAAACAAAAGATATCGGATTATTTGTTTTAATTATATAGGGGTATCACTAATAATAATGTACTAGTAAAGACTACTATGTTTATTTATTTATTTATTTATTTTTATCAAAGTGGCCCATGAAAAAATGACATTTACGTTTTTACATAATTCTAGATGTAAATCCTCCATTTTGTATTATCTACGAGACCTACGATTTCGTTCAGGATCCTTAGAGATAAGGAATTGGCTCTGCTATGTATCTTCGAATTATTTGATTATTTTCTTGTGAGGTTTCATTCTTTCAGGGCCAACTTTGATAAAAAAATTGTGACATCTTGACACATGTGAACTGCATTTTTCGAATAAGTGGATGAAAATGGGAAAATTGTTGCTGATTGATTAGATTTATGTCAAAAAGCAATACAGAAATATTTATGGGCTTTAAAGCGAGATACTGTTTACTATCCTCCTGTATCAAAATGATTGCTCAATTGTAAAATCGTCTAGATTATTCGTTAACCAGTTCATAATGTCAGAAAAGAGACAAGAAGAAAACAAAAGCATAAGATAGAATAGTTAATAGCGGCTTATCCGTTTAGAAAAGCCGAAGTTCTAAGTACTTGGGACTTTTTGTGGGCACCTATGAAGCCATTTGACGAACCAAACAGTGAAATTAGCGAATTACAGAAATCGGATTCGATTGTGAGGATCTGAAAGAACGTTTGACGTTTGTTGTAAAAAATGTCTATGTTGGTTGATAACTTGGAGTCCAGACTATGATTAACAGTAGTTCTTAAGTTATTGTACTGTTTGGCACAACACTCATTGAAATAAACTAAAAATTTCATCATCCTTAATCTTAATCTTCAATCAGATTTTGGTAAGTGCCACAAACAGAGACAGAATTTTATATTTTTAGCCCAAGCAATAACATTAGCAATTTGACACATGTCAATTTTTCATTTTTGACGAGGCACACACAAAGATCATCCGTATTTGGTCATAGTTAAAGTAGTAAGTGTAGGTAAACACCGTTAGCACCTATTTTTTGCGTATTGTTAGTGTTTGGCGTTGAAGTAAACGAAGCAGCCCCTTGGCAGATTTACCATACACTGAAACATTGAAAAAAAAAAACACCAGAAGCAGTTGCGGGCAGTCTGGGCAATCTACAAGTGATGTCATTGGTGTAAATTAAAGACTGCAACTGGTTCTTCAACGTCATGCTACTGGCAATCAACGACTCATTTTTTGAAAAGGCTGATAGTTCTTTATTCCCTATTAAGGATTTTAAAATTCATAATAGATCAATAGGTCGAAGTGAGGAGAGGTTATGGAACCTGTACTACCTTTCTTTCAAGGTTTTAAAGTTGGCAAAAATGTTTAAAAGGGCGCTCTAATAAGGTAGATAAGCTATGACGATGGAGTGGGACTATATTCTAGATATATTTGTTATAGTTTGTTTACTATAATAGACGAGGCACGTCATCAATACACGTCATAATGGCGGTACGCATTATTGCCAAATATTTTCTCTAATAGGTTATGTATGCAATGGTTAATCCATAAGCTTGGCGGTTAAGGCCGAACGTGGTTCTTGAGCCTTTTATTCATCATGAACTCCCTTCAAGGGCTCGATATATAGGTTACTGGGTCTTCGCTGCTTCAAGGCAGGGAGGTGATAAATGGTGATGTTTTTGTTATTTGTTGTTGGACTATGCTGCGGCGTCTTCGGCTAGTGCTATAGCTCTTCTGACGTTGATCATGGGAGGTGGTCTGTCTGGATCCACAGTTGATAATCTGGTGATCAGTGGGTTTTCAGATCAATCTATCCTTTCCAACGTCTTCTCGGCCAATCTAAGCACGAATCGTTTGAGGGAAGGAACACCCAGGTCGTCACGAATCTGTTGATTGCGGCCGAACCATTCTACTTCCAATCTCTTGAAGTTGGTCCTCGCCAAGCTGGAGATCGGCACCACTCCATATGTAATTATCGACTTCAGAAACGTCAGATTTTGACTTTCATTGACAGCTCACAACAATGGAAGAAGGAAACTCCTGGTGCCGTAGAATTTTTTAATAGATCTAGTCCAATCTCACCCCAAAATATAATACCGAGGGACTCCAGGAGAGCCCATATGGTAGTTCTTATTTTAATGGATACGTAAACGTAAAAACGTAACCACATTTTGTATAGTCGATAATGCAGTTGACACATCATCAATTGCGTCATCTGACATCTAGTGTTAAAACAGTAAAGCTTAGCTGTCATTTTAAAAATTTAAACAATCATTTTGATACGTAGGCTATTAAGGGGGGGTGTTAAGATTTTTATATAGAATTTCTGCATTGTTTTATCAATTAAATAATCAAATTTTACATCTTTAAATCATGTCACAAATTGCAGGTATTTAAATTTTAACGTATAACGTGATTTATTTTAGTTTTAGAACACATTTTATTAGGTAACCGATAAACTTATTTATCCATGGTTTTTTATTTTATTTAAATGCAAATAGACATCCCGCGAGTTTTTAAATTTTACGTAAAATCTTCTAAAAAATTTAATTCCGCTGTTATATTTATTCTCCTTTTCCAAATACAATTAGATGAAGCAGCAATTCCTTTCCGAACAGTATCTTAGTTTCATTTTTTTTTT
>SMLS01063411.1:0-17694 GCA_004785975.1 Popillia japonica
CCTCTCCCCACTTCGGCATTATCCCTTTTCCACACCGGAACTCGCTCTCGCATTTCATCAGTGTGGTGCCGTCACTTCTATCTTTGTTCTTGTTCTTTGGTCTGTATGATCGATCGTATTGTTCTACACGCCAGGTACCATTGCTCTTCTGATGCCATTAGGTTTCGTATCATCGTTATCTCATTGAAACTTTCTCCCGACTCCCGGGTATATACTTCTCGTGCGTACTCCCTCCTAGGACCAATAAAGAGTGTGTGTTCCACATCATCCGTGGCTCCACAGTAATCACACTGGTGGGAATTGGCTCTTTGCCTATCATGCAGATATTTACGGAAGCAGCCGTGGCCCGACAGAGCTTGTGTAAGGTAGTAGTCTGTTTCATTACATGGTCTTTCAACCCATTTTCGGACTTCTGGAATCTTCTTCTTGTCCACGCTGCATATCTGCCATTTCTCCTCTTGTCCTGCCATCTTTCGTATAATGCTTCTCTAGCGGCAGTTTTTCCCACTCCATCGTATCTCGCTCTTCTTTCCTTAACTAGAAGTTCAATCGGTGGTACCCCCGCGATTATGCCAACTCGAAAAGCTGTACTGTAAGTGTGGATCTCAACGTGCCTGTTATGACTCATTGATTCGTTGAATTGGACATCTACATTGTCTGTATTTCGTTGGTATGGTATCTTTTATATAATACTGGAGCACAATATTCAGCAATGGAGTAAGTTACAGGCAGCGCGGCGGTTCTGAACATATCTTCTTTAGTCCACCAGGAGATTCCAGCAGGTTTGCTAAGAATGTTATTCCTTGATTTAATTTTCTGGACTGTCTTTGTCAAGTGCTGTATATATAATAATGATCTGTCCAGCGTAACTCCCAGAAATGTAGGGCAGCGGTTGTTTCTTACTTTTTTTCTATAAAAGGCGACATTGAGTTCTCTGTGGGTTAGCTTGCTCGTCGGGTGGAAAGCGCAACACTGTACTGTCTGTTCACAATAGTTGACAATTTTAGTGCAGTCTCTGATTTTGACAAGGAAACATTCGTTACCATTGTATTACTGGCCACAATGTCTGCTCAGCGAACTAAGGCTTTGATTGGTCTTCATGGCTGCAGGCAATCGTTTGAACTGTACTAAACGCTTTTATGGTGTAATTTGGAAAAATTTTAAGAATTGTACCAAAGATAAGGCTAACGTAATAATAATAATTTATACCAAAATAATAACGCGTGAAACGATGCGTATTCGAAACAATTTAAGTATTTTTTTACCCAACTAATCCGACATTAATGTTTTTAATTTTCAATACTAATGTCAATTCAATGGCCTTCTTGTGCAACCGATCCCAAACAAAAAAAAACAAGTACACGTTTTCCGGAGTATTTGCTAATCCATAACTCTATAGTGTAAAAGTCAAACTTATTTCTTTGAGAAATAATTATTATTAGATTACATATTTAACGTGCTGTCTGGGAAGGTGTTAATCAAAATAAGTATTATGAAGTGATAAATCATATATTTCATTACTGATCATTATTTACTAATCCTTTGCACTATAAAATGAATGAGCTTAGTAATATCCGATAATGATACTAATCATATCCTCTAATTATAAAATTATATAAGTGAACGTACATTAAGATAATTTTCCATACACAAAACTAGTATAGAGGAAATAATTTCGCACTTAAACTGCAATTTAAAATTAATAAATCAGATCAGGTGGTACAGAATAATAGCTAAATGTATAATTGATAGCATACACTGTCGTTTCTTTAAAATGTATACCTAACCATAATCGATCATATTTACTTTATTTCAGATATGAAAGGCTTTTAAGGAGAGCGAAAGCAGAGGATCTTACGGAAGTTTCTGGAATAGGATGCCTATATCAAAGCGGGGTAGATAGGCTTGGAAGACCAGTAGTTGTTTTCATCGGTAAATGGTTTCCTTTCAATAGGATCAATTTAGACAAGGTAAGATAGTTCAGCAAACGTATTCAATGAATGTTATGAAATTTATAAGAAAAGGTGAACATACAAACTATTTAATTTTTTATTGAGCTCTAACACGTTCGATATTACATACATATTATTGTTTGTTATGCGCAATGCGTCAGATTCTAATTCATAAATTCTTTTTTTTTACATTTATATGTTTTAAATTACATTTTAAAATACTTAATTTTATACATCATGTGATTGAGAAATTTTTGATCTAAACTTTGAGTAATTGTCATACATACACTATGTATATTGGAGGCTACCGAGCCTGTCGTATTAGGAACACAAAATCGATGTTTTTGCGGCGTTGAGAATTTTGTCGTATTTAATTACCATCGTCCAATGCCAAGGTCGACTTGCTAACAAAAGTATACACACAAAACAGAGACAACAATGATTGACATTTTCTTTATAATGTGTATACAACACTGTGGACATTTTTGTTTACATTCGGCGGAAACTCGTTCACGTCGATAATTTATGGAAAACCTTGAAAATTTGCATTTCACGCGTATTGAAGATTATGCAACTAAAATCTAATTAAATAGTTAATCGGATAATAATAATTAAGATGATTACAGGTTAATTAATTGAGGTATGAATGAGAATAATTTAGAATATTTATTCGATGTAGTAGTCAACGATCATTTAATTCCGTATCACATGAAACATCTCATCATGATGTAAAGCGAGAAATTTACTACTCTACTACTACGCACCTTGCAGTTGTGTGCTATAGTGTACAGTAATAACAAGCAATCAATACGTGATAGAAATTGGTGCTTTCAGTACCTCTCCTGAAAAGAGCATAAGTGACAAGACCAGCCTTTGCTGATGATATTCTTGAATTACAAGCAAAGAGGTCATCAACAAGTTCTCCAATGGGCAAACACAAAAAGACTATTTAGAGGTATAGAGCATAATTGACTATTGTTTCGTGAAACCGCCTCTTCCGGGTGTTACATGCAAAGAACTTTTTAGATTTCTGCTAATTAAATTTGTTGTCCTCTTCTCTTTGTTCCCTCTGGTTTTTTCACAAGTTAGAGTTTCAGGAGTTAGAGTTTCCTTAGCAAGATGTTTATAATAGATCCTATTCGCTATTGGTGATGATGAGACAAAGGTTATGCGCATCGATTAGTCTACTAACAAGGACAGAAATGGTAGGCTATGCAGTTTATCTGAGATTACACAACACATCACAAAAGAAAAGAACAAAACAAAAAACATATTTCAGCAAAAGAACGAGTATCTATCACACGTTAAAATAACTGATAAACTAAGAAAATATTAGGGAAAGAACATGATCACTCGATTTTTGAATATTAACCAGATATCCAACGTGGAAAAGCTGAAACAATTGCAATAGATGAATTCCCATTCAAAACCTGCAGTGTTCTTGTGTCAAATGTACATCTTATTTTCTTTTTCTGATAGCTACTCTCTTTTATCTATTTTTACTTGTTCTCTTTATTGAACTAATATTTCCATCTTTTTTTGGCTTTTTTCTAAACGATCAAAAATGTTCAATCAAAAGCATTCATTTTTTGTTCTTTTTTCTATTAGTTGCTGTATCGTCTAAAAAGTTTAGTAGTAAGTAATTTGATTCAATTTGTTTTCTGTTACAGCTGCTTTGACTTTTTCCTGGTTCTTCAGGACTTCTTATTTTAGTATATTAGTTTGCGTGTATAAACACGTGAAAACGCTGATTTGGGGCCAACGAACATTTCAGAAGTTTTACATTACGTCAGAAATAACCCGCATAATAACTCTTATTGATATTCTGCCTCCGAACGCCGTCCCTAAATACTGATCAGATATTAACTCTGATTTACTTAAGCGTTTGTGTGTTTAGTAGCCGCTCTACTCCTATCTCGCTTTTAGTTAGTAGGCAATTATTTTAGAAAGAACCTAGTTGTATACTTTTACAAGTTGTTCTTTGCCATGACTGCTTATGAAATCCATAATAACTTTTGTTCAATTATAACGTACTTCACTCGGCAAGTGGCCTACTACAGGGCTTTTATAAGACTACATTGCAATTGAGCAATTACTCGAATAGCGCAAACCACCGAATAATAGAAGTGTACGCTTACGGTGACCCAGTTGTACACTTTTCAACACAACTTTTATGGTGCTCCATTAACTTAATACCCGTTATACAAAGCTACCGCGTAATCTCATTATTTGTTAGTATAGAGAACTAGCAATGAACAATTTAACTTACTGACTTAATGGAAAACGAATGGACCCACATAATCGAAAAATATAAAACACGTAATAAATTTTCTTTTTTTTCCAGGCTTTGTTATACTTAATATCATTATTAGATCCAATCGTTAAAGGCGATTATGTAATCGCATACTTCCATACACTGACTACCAGCAGCAACTACCCATCATTTTCTTGGCTCCGCGAAGTGTACAATGTGCTGCCGTATAAATACAAGAAAAACCTTAAGGCCTTCTATATCATACACCCCACTTTTTGGACCAAGGTACGAACTTTATATTCTCTTGCGGATTACTTTTTCCCATTCCTCTTCGTGTCGTTGCCTCTTCTATAGCATAATTTAATTTTATTTGTCTTAGATGATGACGTGGTGGTTTACGACGTTCATGGCGCCGGCTATCAAACAAAAAGTGCACAACCTACAGGGCGTGGAATATTTGTATTCAGTAATGTCACCCGATCAACTAGAAATTCCCGCATACATTACGGAATACGATATGTCGGTAAGTCTATTTTATTGTTTTATTTGTTTCGCTTCTTTCTCTGCTTGCTCTTTAGTATTTGTGCGTCATTGCATTTATTATTAGTTATAATTTGACGAACTGATGCTTTAGTTCCTACCTCTAAAAGTTGATGCACTTGAGTTACCTTTACAGAATTATTTCATGGTTTATTTACATTTTATTTTATAAAAATAAATGTTATCTTCCAGATATTTTTTGCACTTTTTAGGCAATTGAAAGACTATTTCATCTAAAATAAATTTATTACAGAACTTATATATATGTACAAATTATTAGGTTTTCGTTACAAACTTCGTCGCAGTGGAAGAAATTGATATTTAATTTGTGTCAAATAAATGTAATCAACAACTAGCCATGCCTACAAACAAAACTATCCAAAGACAAAGAAATTCAAAGATATATAGGCTTTTGTTTACAACTTCGCGAATAAATTAAAATATTTTTGAATTGTAAATTTATAATCATAAGAATAATGATCCTTATATCAATGTATTTTTTTATCAATTCTGTTCAAGGACTAGGGGAAAACATGGCAAAAAACCTAGTCAAGAGCTTGATTTGATAAAATTCAGGTGTGATTAAAATATAAATAATAGTTACATTTTCAATATCTGTTCTAAAATTGATCGCATTGTCTAAGCATTCTAAAGAATTACGACATATGTAACTTTGATTTTGAGAATGTTAAGATTAAAAAAAAAGAAAATAGATACATGTCGATGAATATATGAAATCATATACATACATCAAAAAAGAAAATAACGCAGTTGACAGTGTTGTGTGCCTGACTTGGCCAGACATACGAAAATCACTACACCAGTTATCGTCTACTTACTAAAAGACCCCACTCTTCCATTTTTTTCAATACATTCTTGATAGGTCAGTCGATAATAATATCCATTTGCCACAAACATTTTGACATCAATGGCTTTAAGTGAATACTCACTTAACTTTGCATCTCTGCTTTTACTGTATACAAAATCATGTGTCATTACAATACGTTCATTTATACGAATAATGAAAACGTTTCTCGAAATATGGTTGCTTTGATGTACTTGTTCAAGGACACTAGTAACGATAAGGCTAAAAAATATATAACACATATTTTATAACATACCTACATATCTAGAAAAGGTAGAGATGAGCTGAAAATCTAAGACACTTTTCGATTCACTAATTTATTTGGCATTCTTATTCGATGACACAGATGAAACGTGGAAACGCCAAAATAATAATTTTGAGACGTTACATCTCTGTTCACGATAACAGACGAGGCACGTCAGCAATACACGTCATAGTCGCGGTACGCCTCACGAGATGGCAACATTGTACAGGACAGGCACCTTTGCATAGAAAAAATTCCTATATCTATGATACTAAAAACAGTTATTTTTAGTTATTTCGTTTCGTACAGGCTGCTAGTCCTGATGTTGCTGGTTATGATGTGCCTCGTCTGCTAGCGTGAGCAAACTTGTGCGGTTGATGACGGTTGACGGCGTTGTCAAAGGGTCAGTGAAGACTTTAATGATGTTTCAATAAAGGTAACAAAGGCAGTATGTTATGTGCCAGTTGATAAACTTTAAGTTTAAACTGGAACAGATCTGTGAAATAACAAAAACGACGCTAGGAAACAGGCAGAAGATAACTATTTAATTAAGTAATTACGTATGATGCGTTAAACGCAATTTGTTAAACGAAAGCTTAATGCTACAGTTTGTAGCTTGCTAATTTGCATCGCTTGTCCCTATTATCCTATACCAATATTGTTTGACTAAACATTCACATAGTACTAATATTTTAGCGCTTTAGTTTACCTGCATCCCTGCACACGCTTTCATATCGTAATGAAATAGAAGCATTAACGTTCTTTAATTAATTGTATTTTCCTGTTACAGACAAATGGCTTGCGGTATTTCCAACCAAGCGCTCCCACATAAATTCGATTTTATTCTATTAGTGCGAATCGTGTGTACAAAGTAAAGTGCGGATCTTTATATATTATGCGAACAAAACGTGATATCATGCAATATTGTTCATTTATATAGGGTCTTAAACAGTGCTGTGCCAACAAAATATGTATGTCACAAAGAGAAATTTTTAAATTAGCGCGACAGGACGATTCTATCACTTGAAATCCGACACTGTGTTTCCTCAAACAATTTCATATAAACTAAGGTATAATGATTAAGAGCAACAGAAATATATACATGATAAAACATTAGTAATAAGTATGAGAACGTTCTGCACCAATTTTGCGATACCCTTTTATTGTTGAAATAAGAAAAACCCAAAGTTGTTAGCAGGGTGTGTAATTATTCTACTGTTAAGTCTTCAAACCTGCAAAGTATATAAGTAACATTCCAGTTTTGTTATGCCTCGTCGTGTGATCAAAAAATCGAGGAATTTCGTATACATATTAGAGATACATACATAAAATATACTGTAGAAACATTGTTAATGTGATTGTAATCCCTTTTGTTGATAATTAATAATAAACAAGTTATTTTGATGAGAATCCAATTTGAAAACGCTTCGATATACGCGCGAATTATTCACACGAGCATGTGCAATAATAACGAAACCGAAAATTATATATATAGTAAAAAAATCGCGATTTAAAAGATATCAGTTTTGTTGTTATTCCGCACTATTATTATTATGGGGTTTTGCTTGCTGTACTTACACAAATACGTGAACATCTTAAAGAAAATTGTACTATCGTCTGTTTAGGTGAAGTAAAACTCGTTATATCGTAGATCTTTTGCTTTCCTTGTGGGATGAAGCATTAACCCATTAGTTACTATATTATCACTATTTTATTATTTCGTTTTATACCTACATTATATATACTATATATATATATACATATTATTTTTTGTATACCTAATCAATAATTTAATAGAGCCAAATGTAAATGTTATATTTCGTCTATTGTTATCGAGCAATATTTATTAATAAAAAGAATAGTATGAATAATATCAAGATGTAAACGTAGGGCTTATAATGAAAAGAGATAAATATTGTTATATTAATAAAATGGAAGAGGAATTACATACAAACATAATACGTGAAACAATCCAATAATGTTAATATATTTTAAATAATATTCTATGTACAATACTTATGCAAAGTGAGTTGTTGAACATTTTAATTTTATAAAACTGTGAATCTTATTGAAAATAAAACCGTTGTTCACCCTACCTTTGTATTTTCATTAATTGTCAGTCCGTTTTCTTTGATGAGCAACAAGGTAGGTATTGTACTTATGTTTAAACTCAGGTTACGTTATCACAAATAACACAGGTATATTTACTCAATATAACTTGCCATAAGTAGAACATACAACAAAGTAAAAAAAGACCATGTTATTTTATTCGAGTTAGAAAAGAAGCGCAACTATCAGTATGTAAATACTGTTGTGCCTTACTGTTGTGCATAATCCTCGTAAGTGTAGAATAAAGGTTAATTCATACAACCAACATGCACCAACCTATGTTAATTCACATACACATTTGCGATTTTACATCGATCATGTCGCCCTATGGAAGAATTGCAACATTTCTTAGAACCATACTCGTCTACATTGAAGTATATATATACTTTCTTGAGTGTCAGTCGTACAATAGTTCTAAGGCGACTATTGCAATTCATAGATATAGTATTGTGCAACGACTGTGATTGTATTGATCTGCCGAAAATTACGCTGCAAGGTTTTGCGAAAACCATACGTTGGTACCTTCTTTGTTGTTAAAAAAGCTTGTATTCATGACATAAAACAATCTGCTGACTATTTCTATGCGGTTATTTATCTTAGTTTCGTGTTTTCCAATTTCGCTACGTTACACTGACTCCAGGATATTGGTAGGAGGAAACTAGTTCAATTTCTGTCTCTTTTATCCTTATGCTCATTGTTTGTTTCTCCTTAGTGATTGTCATTACTTTAGCTTTATTTTTTGTTTATTGCCATTCCATTTTTTTCCAGTCCAGCATTCCTTATATCTAGGCTGTATTGCAAGTTCCTCTCGCTTCCGGCTATTATTACAATGTTGTCAGCAAAAAGGCAGTCCGGGAGACTTTTATTCGTTCAAGAATTCTGTATCCTATATAGATATAGCGGTTGTACTTGTTCTTTCGCAATCTCATCCAAACGGGATATAAATAGCAGAGGGCTCAGGCTACCCACCTTGTCTTAGAAGAAGAAAATACAAAAATGTTGGGAAAAATATCTTTCAACTTATTGTTAGTCTTTTTTTTGTTGCCATACACTGTTCATAGCGCTGGTTTGTAGCTTCGATACCTAGTTCTAACGAGAATGATCGAGCTCCATTAGTAACAAATTAGTAACAAAATTCTACATCTTCTGTGTTGACAAATCTTTTGCTATTGGGTAATTTTTCCTAGTTTGTAAAGCACATAATCTGGAAGGCTAAATTGGACAATTAGGGCTCGCAGAGAAACAATTCGACCTTTAACTTCACTGTATCCATTCCCCTGAGTGTATGAACTAGTGTATTGGCCATGAACCCACAAAACTTTCTTTTTGACCTGAATACAGCAATTTCTTCACTAAAACGCTGTGTTCACATTACAATTGACGTTTATAGCTCTCCCTTTCTGAACATAACAAAAATTTCCACATTTTACATTATTTATCTTGGAGCCGGTTCCTCTCTTGCATATCCGGTTCGTATCTGCATACAATAAACGCTTGTGGTCTTTTACAGGAATTACTCTACTAGTTACAGCGATAGAAACGGTTTAAACATTAGGGAAGGACAACGTAGATTTAGTCTATCTCACCTCATCATCCATCATCATCGCTGTACAAAATATAAGATCTACAGCCTGATTTGAAACCATGTTAATCTGTATTGTATAATGGGCAATATCGAAAATGGTAGAGTCTGCATGTTTTCTCATGGCATTGCATGTTTTCTCATGGCATTGCATGTTTTCTCATGGCATTCGCACCACAACCTATCGTATACTAATTGCAAACTCAACCTCAAATACGTACATTTTGAAATAGTTACTATTCTATTCCAAGCTTTTTCTATTGGTAGCGAATGCCGAGTCTATTAATTAACGTTTTTAACTTGCTTTTAACCCAATATTTGTCACACGATGTACCGGGCTTTGAATAAATACCGAAACCCACGTAACCTCTTTTAGATATGCAACTCATTTAACTGGTAATACATATTTTTAAAAATAAAAATCCTCCAGAAATTTTTATTTAGGTACATATATTGACAATTAAAATTTTACAGGTTAGGTTTATATTGTAAATAATCACAACTAAGCAACGACTGAACTACACAAACAGAGACGTATAAAAACTGTCAAATCAAATATCGACTAGCAACTCAGGTTAGACCGGTTAGAAAGATTAGGGATATTTTTTGTTTTACCAACATATTATTTACGTCATCTTACGTCAGAGTTCATGTGGGTTTCGATTCTTATTGAAAACCCATAATATGCCGTCAAAATCATTGCGCAAATTTGGTGCCATGAGAAAAAGTGCGGATACCACTACCGGTAAGATATTTTGAAAGCAGATATTGATCTAGCTTGGAGAATTTTTACAATTCATTAGTTATATCGATGTTCTAAATAGTTCAGTAGTGATTCTATTTAGCGGCATATAATTACGCAACAAATTGAAAACTTCGGGTAATACCAAGATTAAAACCCAAAAATTGTCTGTATTAAGTGCTAAAAGTTGTCAAAAACCCCCAAATAAATGTTCTCCGTTTTACTACCTACAAAGTGCCCTAGTTCTCTCGTTCCGTTCAAGTCATTTACACGTGCGGTATTTTCGGTATCTCCAATACAGAAGTAACAAAATACCTATAAAAGTAAAATATTAACATAACTGCGAATATAATTTTATGTTGGTAGGTGCATATGTATGTAACTTTCTGTCATTTATCGTATTCTAGGTTTTTCCATATACTAACCTAAAAATTTAAACAACCCGATGTTGCTAGATTGTTGTGATGCCTTCCATCATGTGCACGTCTTCGAATCGTTAACCACGTATATCATATGCATAGATAAATAAAAACAGTCGATTAGTAAAACTTCTTTATTAACTCAAATAAGTTAGGTCACAACTCTTTTCAAATAACAATAACAGATGTCTGATTTACTACACATAGATCATCAATTGTGTATGTACATTTTACTCGAGTAATAATAATAATTATATTTATTGGCAGGGGAAAATCTCTTAGACAATTCAAATATACATACACTAAAAAACACATGAATAAAACTACCTAAAATTTAATTAACAATTGGCTATTATAAATGTTTCATAAAATGGTTTTGGCTCTATATATATATCATATATATATTTTCAATATATATATATTTCAAATTTAATAATTCTTTTATTTATTTTTTGTTAAAAACACAAGTGCGACAGTGAATAACACCATTTGACTTTTTAGATACATGTTTTCATTTTCTTTATCCAAGGGGAAACTCGAAGTATATCCACATCTATACAAGCCGTCCAGTCGTCTATTATAGTAGTGTATAACTGGATTTACTATACGAGATTACTCGAGAAAGTAGGGCTAATCGAGAGAGAGATAGGAGATAGAGAGTAGTATGTAGTTTGGGCTGTCGATCATTTATTTTATTTATTAAATGAGCTGGTTGCAAGCACGCATTTTTTTGTTAGGCACTGCACGTTCCTGTGTCGCAACCACCAAAACGGGGGACACGAAAGAACTTGGGGTTGCGCGGCGATTTTAGTGCAGGCGATCGCGTGGCGGAAGGGTCCATACTGGTGGGGCTAAGCGTCACAGTTTTTCCTTAGTTGGTACCCAAATTGATGGGCCAGATTGCTGGGCGATGACGTCCTTCACTTGGCTGTAAATATCTTCTGGTGTATCGCCTTGTACGACAGCTGCAAATTTGAAAAAGCTTAGAAGCTGATTAAGAGAATAGAAATTTTCTTGTTTTCATGAATGTTTGTTGCAGATACAAAGTATGGTGTTTTAATATCGTAAAAATTAATACCGTAATTATGCATTATTATATTTGTCTTGAAGAAGTGTAGGTGAGGCATAGATGTATAGTTCCCGCTGTATGCTGTGTGAGTAAGTTCACAACTGGAGAGGGAACTCGAGAGTAGGCTCGTATTTAGCTTCAATATTACAGAATAAAAGTAAATACCTGTAAAATACTCTCCAAACTCCTGTTCCATTTTCAATGCTCTCTCATAAGTTTTCTTCGCTTGTTCTTCCGTCATCCGTTTATTCATTTCCCTGAAAACGTTTAGGTTTAGTACTAACTTCTATATTATATTAACTTACAACATACATTATTGATTCTACCGATTTTGGTTTTATGAAAACAGCTATTGGATAAAGTTGAGCCACTTGTAGTCTTTTGATCGCGTTTCCGCTTACGTCTAAGATGCAATGTTTTCCCTTAGAAAAAGAATTCAAAGATAAAGAAAAGAAGTCGTTGTTTTATGTAATAGAATACCTTGTCTGCTACTTCTCTTACTGAGGCTACTGAGGTACCGTATAGGTTGTCATTATATTGCCCGGCTTCAATGAAGAGGTGATTTTGAATATCTTTCTCCATTTGCTCCCTTGACGAAACGAAATGGTAATCTCTTGCGTCTACCTCATATTCTCGTTTAGGTCTTGTTGTATCTATAGAAAAGGAATCATTAAATTAAGAGCGCGTAGCCAGTTTTAGTTCTAACAGATTCCGCTTCATACATATCTCCAGGATGTACTTCAGAAGAGAATCTCCTTTAAGGTTATATACATATTCCAAAACCAGCAATAAACATTTTATAAGAAAGAGAAAGGGAGACGAGATAACAAACGAATTACGCCGACCAAACGGCCTGAGTGTTGAGATGGATGCTGAGTCACTCTGGGCTTAGAGTGACTGACATAGTTGATAAGTTAGCAAGAGATTCCAGTGAATTATTCCAAGGTGCGTTTCAGTTGTCGCGTAGAAATCTTTTGATTGACCATCCTGTCAGCTTCTTTTGAAGATTTTCAAAGACAGTCAAACAACGGGTGCAACAACCTACGCTCGATTATTGACATGTGTCGAACCGATGGGGGATGTGTAAAAATTTCGATGACTGCATTAAAATCTTTGTCAGATCTAAGCTAGCCGCCAGGCATCGCTGCTACTAGTCTAGACTTGCCGATGGTTTCTGACATACCATAAAACTCTCGGAAACCCTTCAAAGAAGGGAAGAGCAAGGGAATCTTGAACAAATTCAGGCTAAGCTTAACTACAGGAAGTGAACATTACAGTAAACATTAGACAAATAATAGACTCTACTCTGTGTATCTCTTTCCTGACTGTCCAGGAGTGGACTATCTATAATCTATTTTGGAGTAGATATAGTTTATAGAAACCCGGATTAACTATGTAACTAACTCTCAACCAGATTGTGTATCTTTGTATTCCGGTGTAATTATGTCCAGAGCGCTAAAACAGGCTAAGGACATAGTAGGTTTTTTGGTGTAAATTCGGTCACGCAGCAGGAAGAAGAAGCCAAAGTGATTACAATATAGGCGAAAAAGTATCACTGAACTTAATAGAATTACTAAACCAAGATTACTGCAATGAAAAAATTGCCTGATACCAAATGCTGCAAAATGATCAATTTGCCATTAGACTTTTACGCATAAATTAATTCGAGTGTTACGAATAAAAACGCTATATTGCTGTGAAATCAATATAAAACAATTTAACATGCTATTAGCAAACTTACGTGGTACACAGCTTCCGAACTTTTCTGGAAACTCCGAGATCAGGTCGTCGTTAATTCGATCCTTGAGTGGACCTAACACTATTACAGGCCTCGTATAATTTATCTGCATTTGGTGGACTGGTTCGTACGATAGAACGTTCTCTTCGTTACCTGAAAGGATGATAATAGTTTTAGTCACATCCTATTGATGACGGATTCAGTGTTGTTCTTTTCACTTTCGTTTTCCTTTCATCAATATAGACTGGAACAAACGCAATGAAATAAATTGTACAAAACGAAAACGTTAATAGTATCGCTACAGAAGTTTCCTAGTTTAAAGCCAATTCCAAATTAAAAAACAAAATGTACTTATGTACTTTTGTTGTCTTAACTACGTTAGCCTGGGATAATAAAAAACGATATAAATAATAATAATAACAATAACACAGGTACGCTCTATTTCACCTTACTAAAACGCAACTACTCTCATATAGAGAATTAGACTAAGGAACTTAAACCGGTTCGCTTTTTCAAGAAAAAACAATTGCGCTTTTTTTCAGTGAAATGTGGCGTTCAATTGTTTAAGAGACACATTCAGAGAACGTGTCGCATTGGCGACTCGTCCCGGAAAATCAACATGTATATACAAATCTCGTCCTAGAAAAGAAGCGGCTGTAAAAACCTTAGACAACATAATTTGAAATCAAACTTAAAGAAATCGAAAATCTTGCTAATCGGCAAAACAACTTCGTAAAATATTTTTTAACGTATATAAAATAAAGAAATAATGTGTTAAACAAAATTAATAAACGACACAATCACACCTACTTACTTATAAACTCAAAGTACCACTAGTCTATGTTAATGCAGAACCTCTAATTGTTATGATTTGGCGGTATGCACATTCGCAATGCGAATAATACGCAAGAACCATGCAGAGTAGAAAAGTATAATGCGATCTGCTTGGCAAATTGTTGCGGAACATAACGCTAATTCTGGTCTATTCTGATATAATTCCAATCGAACGTATTTTACATTCCTACCCTGTATAATGATGTAACTAAAACGAGCATGTCTTCTCAAGTGGATGGGAGCAACGAGAACTGCAAAGCTTTGAGTGTGTATTTCTGTTTTTAGTTTTATAAATAACTCCCTCTTATAGTTTATTTAAACGCATAATTATTAAGCAAAATATTTAGCTGACTAAATATAAAGTAAGAAGGAAAACTGAAAGTACAATGACAAAATATATACAATATGTAAACTTATTGTTTATAAGAAAATCTGTCACAAATTTATTGTATGGGTTTTAGCTAAGACCAAGAGAATTATTGGAGGATTTTAGCAATATTTTGCTTGGTGCAGTCTTATTGCTGTCAATTAGGGAAACTTATAGATATGCTAAAGTAAATTCATTCATTCAAATTGTTGTAATAACAATACACTAAAATAATAAGTCCAGATAGTGGTTTAATTCTGTTCGGCTTTAGAATGCTTGCAAGCTACTGGCACAGAAGCATTTCTAGGTATATGTATGTCTCCATTTAAATTTTAAGTTTATCTAAGCCTTTATGGAGAAAAAATCGGAATGTTCCAGGATCCAATAGTTACCTAGAAATTCATGCGTATGTAAATATTTGCAGATTACCACATAACTATATCAGGAAAAGGATTACAATCTTATTTCGTATTTACTTAAAAAAACTGTGTCAAATTTGCTGTTCATAATTAGTATGGCCAAAATACTACTACATATTTTGTTATCTCATCAGAAGGCTTTTGCAATGGTGATCCAGATCGCTTTGCCAAAGATCGATTTATTGTTTGGTATATTCTGTATTCATTCAAGCAATAAAGCAATAGAGCTTCTTCGAGAAACATTCTAGATTAGTTATTGTTATCAAAATACAATTCCATCAATCGTTCAAGCAGATAATGCTCGTGCTTCAAACCTATTAATATCGCAGCGTTATTTTATAAAAAAAACTCTACTCAAATCTCTAAGGACTTTTGAAAAAGTGTTTAAAGTCTGCCAACAGTAAGTATCTATGACCAGTTATTGAAAAAACTGCAAATATTTATATACAAATGTTAATCAAAATTAGAGACAGTTAGCTGGTAACTTTTTACTGTTGAAAATATACAAAAATTTGAAATGGAAGACTTTGACAATGAAATAAAATGGAATATAATTAAAGTAACTGTAACGGTATGATAAAAATATCGGTATCCTCTCTTTGTCGTTTTACGGAAGTCATATTTTTGACGTAACTAGAGCGGACGCACTTCATATTTGCATATAATGTAGTCAGCGAAAACAATAGAGCTGCTCTGCGTAAATCATTATTAAAAATAAGCTAAATCGTGTGCTGTACCACCAAACTACTCCACAAACATTTATATCAAACAGATGCACTGGATGATACGTACGAAATGGAAAATATAGAGTTAAATCGCAAAAATAAAATTAACGTGGAACAAACATTGTTACAAAGACTAAAAGACAAGCTTTTAAAAATTATTTGCATAAAATAAAACCTTGTTTGATAATAACCCTCACATAAAACACAATTGTGATTAGAGGCACATGTATGTACACTCACCTGAAAGAAGTTGTAGAACGATTTACATATAATCGCTATGTAAATCGTTCTACAACTTCTTTCGGGTGAGTGTACCTACCTATTCGAAATGGGTATTAGAAGAATTAATGTGAAAATCATGGGTATGAGAGGGAAGAAGAAAATCCACTGAAAAACAACTACTTATAGTAGTAGTAGTAGATCCCTTTCCCTCCTCAAGGAGTATGGGTCATCCGAGGATGTTATTGACAATTGAAGAGAAGGTTAGGTCGTCAACTTAACACTCCAACTACTTATAGGAGTTTCAAATTTATAACTGATTTTGTGCTAATGCTAAGAACGTCTTCTGCTAATATGAAGACGTCTTTCGTTTATCTATTGGTAATTAATTGTATAATTCATTCTGTTCACAATAGCTGATGCCTTGAATTGTTGTAACTTCAAACTTGAACTTCGAATAAGGTTAAATATATTTTCCAAATATATCGTTCAGACAAATAGCCCTATACCATCATGGCATTTAAGGAATATGTATATGAATCCCCATGACTTGATTATTTACAGTTTAATGGAGCAATATCTTCGACCAATGAACATTGGAGTTGAGATCACAATACAATTAAATGTGGCTCAACTAATGACACTACATGTCTGCATTAGCTTTATCGACTTAACTTATAAACTATCCTGTATATATTTTTATATTATGTATGAAGACTGCAAAACCGAAAACTACAAACAACTACAAAGTTAAATAGATTTATTTCCAATATTGTTGCATTTTTTTGAAGCAACTTAATTGGTGGCAATACAGTAAGCCCCCCAAGTCATAAACTGAGTAATTTACAAGTATATACTTTTACAGATTTTCAAAGAAAAGTGCATTTGGACAGATAGGTAGGTATCAAAATGGATTTGCTTGTATGCATTGTGCTTGTGCTCTAGTTACGTATCAAAAAGCTGAGCCGTATAATTTGTACACGAAATGTGCTTTTCTACGTTGCAATTACCCACATGAACGATCAAATCTAAATTCAAAGGAGAATCGCCTTTGTTGTGTTGCTTCAAACTAATGCGGTATTCGAACTAACATTATCATGTTTCGGGAGACAACATAAAATTTAGTTACGGTTTACAGTTCTCATTTCAGTCAAGTCTATGGTATCCTTATAATTCGTGTGATGTACTTGCGGTGAAGCTAGAATACTGTTTAGGAAAAAATATATCAAAATTAAAGAACCAAAGAAGATACGCTAAAAGTACATAATCAAAAAACGTGAGTAAGATGATCAATTAAAAACGTAAGATGCGGTGATTTAATAGCTCAAGCAATAATGAAATTTAAAAGATGCATTGGCAGCGTAGCAAATAATAGACGCATTATGACAGACGATGTAAAGATAAGTTTCATTTATTTCGATTAATGCAATTTTACTGTTCGGTCACTATTTCACTGAAATTGCTTCTCTCTTTTGCTATAAGTTAATTCAGAGCATGAAATAAATCTATTATGGTAGCACAAAAAAGCTAATTTAATTTTGAAGCAAAAAAGAGGAGAAATACCTGGATTTTCACTAAAAATATTAAATGATACTGCTATATTCATGTGTGGTCTG
>SMLS01063412.1:0-78261 GCA_004785975.1 Popillia japonica
CTCATAAACTTCTAATGAACGGTCTCGCTGGGACACCCTGTATATTGGTTGTTGCTCAAGATCTTTCTGCCCATACTATGTGGAGAACGTGCTGGAAACGACTGCTGTCTCTATGATCTTGTTGATGTTTGGTGCAATATTCGATGAGAGGTACAATAATTACGTCTTTGTGTTTCCACATTTTCTTGGCTTCAATGGTGTGGGATATGTAGTTAATAATGCTGGTGGTTTTTGGTTGAGTTGGCAGCATTAAACACTACTTTGTCTGCAATGTGCGTTCTCGTTTCCGATAAATTTATGAGTAGAGTCTCTAGCATGTTTTGGTGTAATGGATATGTTTCTCATTTTTACTAACAGCTTCATTAGACCTAAATGTAGCATTCTGGCTACACTACAGGTGAGAAGGTCTATTATCACATTATATTCTCCTAAAGACGAGTTGGTAATACCATTTTATTGGCATAGTATGGTATTGGGTCCCCAAACACCATACTTTGCATCTCTATAAATATGAATCCAATTCTAATCCATTCCATTCAAGACGTTCTATCTGTTCCACATTTTGATAATTTTGTACGATACCTAATACACAATATCTTCCGACTGATGTGGCATGTTTTCTGCTTTATTTTTGATGATGATGATTTTTTCCTATGCTTCCAGTGTTGTTTAACTGTTGTTTGGTAGATATATCTGATGGCGGTTCTTTAAACTACATTCTCAGATTAACACATAGTCGTTGAGGGGCCTGCCCATAGGTCATAGCATCGACTGTCCAAAGTGGGGTCTGGTGGGACTCTCCGCACTTTTTAGTCTACACAAGGACGAAATGGTTAAATAATCTAGCTTGGAAAAGAGCTTTCTTACGCAGCTAAGCAATAATGTAGAATGGGAAGGAGAACGGTGCACCTACTCCCTAAAAGCAAATACCATTAAATAGTTTATGAACGGTTCCAATCCTGATAAAGGAATAGGTGCCGGAGTATTGCGGGAGTAGATGTGCTCAACTCAATGTTGAAAGGAACTATCGGAAGCAAAGCATTACAATTATCTCCGACAGTCAAGCAGCCATATTGGCGCTACTTTCTACCACTACCAGGTCGAAATTAGTTTGGGAATGCTTAGAGAAATTAAACAATCTAGCCAGAAAAAGCAGAGTTGCACTATGCTGCGGAATGAATGGCAAGCAAAAAGCAAAGAAGGCCGCCACAACATCGTTTGTGGGACCGAAACCGTTTTGTGGAATAGGGACGAGCATCTATGAAGGAAAAGTCAATGACAGGGAGGAGAAACTTGGACTAACTCTCTGTGAAAATCTTTCTGATCTGAGACGTTCCAAGGTACTCCACCCTCTATTCAATTCTAATTCTAATTTTAACACTTTTGGGTTTTGCCTTCTGTACTTGTCCATCTATATATCTCTGGCGTTTGCATGAATTTAGATCTTTTGTCGGCTGGTTGATCTTCCCCCCTTGATAACACCCGAGATGCTTCTGTAGTTTGTTCTGTTCTTTTTGCTGGTGGCTAATGTGGGTATTGTATGATTTGTATCTCTCCTTCTCCTAAATGAATCCTTGTTAGGGTACTCAATGGCATACGAAACTATAAAACCACCATGAAGGTTCCTCGCTTGATCGGTATACCCTCGAATTTTGTGATTTCTTTACCTGCTTCATTTTAAAGGTCGTCCTTATCAGTCAGGTCCTTATTTAATAAAGACTTCAAACAACCTCGAGCATGGGATGCTACCTGACACTTTCTTCTGGTAGTTTATATATGTATATCAGGTGCCCCAAAAAGTTTTTGAAGGCTATAGCATCTTTATTATCTGATTTTAATGTTTGAAGGGTTTCAGAGTGACTACATAGGTACAGAAATGTAAGTTATCTTGTTGTCAAATATAAATTATGAACCACTTTTCCTCCTTTGAAAGCTTTTTGTCGAAGTTATCAGTCGAAAGGGGCCAAAGCAAAGATCTGATAATTTTTCGTTTACGACACCTCTGGTATCAGAAGGAGATCACCCTGATAGAAAATCTTTTTCTTGCTTAAACTGGGTCTAATAGGTCAGCCTAGTATGCTTCAAAGGTGGTTTTGCCTGCCGAAAAGAATTGATAAGATTTCTGTCATCCCAGAAAACGGTGGGTATTACTTTTCCGGTAACTGCATCAACTGTAGCCTTTTTTTCGTCCATTCTCACAAATATCCAGAAAAGGTTGAAATTTCGGCCATATATTTGGCTTGCCTCTAGGGGTCTGTCTTCAAGCATTATTTTTTCTCTGGATATGTTCATATAATGCATAAAATTACACGGCTATAATTGTCATTTATAGGCATCGATTTGCTCCAATTCGCATTCCATGCTCATCCTTGTAGAGTTCCTATCTAACTATAGAGCAATATTGCTCCATATACTGAATGAATTTATGCACAGTACATACATAAATACTACATATTTAGTATTCAGGGAGAACATAACGGCAAACTTTCCATGTACGGTAGCAGATTATAATTCCTCCCGTTGTTGTTCTAACCGGATTTAACTTGTTTTCCTTTTTTTTCTTCTTCAAGAGAACGATTCCACGACGTCCCCACAAAGGTTTTATGAATAAAAGATAAGACCATAATTTTAACAAGACGTTTTAGCGTTTAATTTTGTACTCGTTATTGCCGGAGCAAACGAGTTCATCGCTCAAACCTTGGAAGTGGAACGGGCTGCATACACTTTCCCGCCTTCATTTAAATTTAGACACTTTATTAGCACGCCGCTATAATTCAAAAAGTGTCCGAAAACTATTTAAAACTTTGTCACGGGAAGCAGAATTTTATTAGATTCAGATGTTTGCTTCTTTTTTTTATTTTCTCAGCGATTTATGGCCGAAAAGGAGCGAATTAAAAATTCTCCGATATCCCATTCCCACCCTACCAGGACACGCTCACGGAATCGTAGCGATGGGTGGCGTAGAGGGGGTGAATATTATTTGTCTCGCAGGGGACTCAATTACATGGGCGATCGTTCATAATTACATCCTAAAAGGAAATTAGAAATATAAATTTTAAGATTCTAGTATAAGGCGGAAGATTTTAATTCCTTTCACGTCATTTATTTCGGATTTTTTTCTTCACCGAAGATTTCCCGATTATAAGAAGTTAGATTCGTTGAAATAATGTAAATTGGCAGAAAAAGTTCGTTGTAATTAGGGAATCCTCGGAAATATAAATATTTACAGTATTTAAAAACTTTTTTGAGTTTTATAATTAACTTCAATTAAACGCTAATGACATTGCTGTCGATTCGGTGCGTTTGAAGTTTGTGTACTCCCCAAGAATAAATTGAAAAAATTGGGTTATTTATTCAGCAAAGAGAGAAATAAAATTGTGGTGCAGCAGGGAATATTTCATCAGTTGCCTAGCAAAGTAATTAAATTGGAGCTGCAGCTACTCCCTAATCTTGAGCCTATTCATGCAACATTATCGATCAGGTTTTTGAAGGCAAAGTTTTAGACCAAGCTGTACTTTCAAAACGAATTTAGTATTTGAATAGAAGCAAAATGTAATTGAATTTAGTCAGTACAAAAATGAAATGGAAAAAAACAATTTATGAGGGCTCTAATTTTATATTTCAACCCCATAGCCAGTGCCAGGAAACATTTAACCAGTTTAATAGATATTCAAAGAAGCCCTGAAGGGAATTCAAGCATCCAAACACATCAGGCCTTAATGAATTTTTATTTTTAATTAAAAGTTGAATTGGAGTATGTATTCAATACCAACGCTCCTCGAGCCAATTCCCTTTTAAATCCAGATTCGAACCAATGAAAATGTTCCCAACTCTTTCGATTTTATTCGGCATTTATGCAAACGCAATTAATTCAAAATAAAAAGCAATAAAAGCCCAGACATTCGTTACGAGACGAGGAACCATTTAACGCACGACCGTCTGGTTCTCGCCTAGTATAAAGCAAGGTAGTACATACATAAAGGATTATATATACCTATACTGCGACTCAAGTCGCCCGCATTTGTACCGGTAACGGCAAATAATGTGCCTTCTTCCGTTTGAAAAAGAGGGCTGCAAAAAAGGGAACGTGGAAGCGGAGGACGGTCTGCGGAATTTATCGCTC
This sequence comes from Popillia japonica, assembly GCA_004785975.1. Classification (NCBI taxonomy): domain Eukaryota; kingdom Metazoa; phylum Arthropoda; class Insecta; order Coleoptera; family Scarabaeidae; genus Popillia; species Popillia japonica. The sequence goes on from SMLS01063412.1 coordinate 4,124, forward strand.
TGTTCCGGTAGTTTTGCGGTCAAATTCGAGCTTAAATCACATCTGATAACTTACTTGCCATTCTGCGAGGACTAAGAAGGAAGTTCGGTCCAATATTAATCGTAAGCTTAAATTGAAGTTGAAGTTGTAATATATTTGACAAAGGTGCAAAGTGTAATGGTACGTGGTTCTGTACGAACTATTTCTATCATTTATTTCGTGCTTTTTTTGCGATGAAACACCTGAGTTACAGTGTGGTGTTAATAACGGGCTTAGATTTTACGTCATATTTCCAGGAAAAATGATGTCTATTAACAGATCCAGTATTAGTTATTGCTTATGATAGTTTAGCTAAAAAGGTCCAAATAGATCCTCGCAATCTCAGCAATCGCGTTTTGAATCGCGTCTTTCAGCTGTTGAAGTGTTTAAGGATTGTTAGCATAAACCTTTCCTTTCAAAAATTGCCAAAGAAAAAGTCCATCGGTGTGATATCGCCCGATCTTGGAGGCCAATTTTGATCGCCATGACGAGAAATTACACGGCCTGGAAACTCAATTGTTTGGTTCACTGTGTGGGTGGTGGCACCGTCTTGCTGAAACCAGAAGTTATCCACATCTACTCCAACTCAGCCCACAAAAAATTGGCTATCATGTCATGATAGCGATCACCAGCGACGGTTACCGCGGCATCAGCTGCGTTTTCAACAAAAAAAATGGTCCAATTACACCGCCGGTCCAAAATCCTCACCACACAGGGTCTCTTGGTGGGTGCATTGGTTGTTCTTCAATCACACGAGGATTCTCAGCGCCCCAAATTCTCCAATTCTGTTTGTTAACGTAACGATTAGGTTGAAAAAGCGCTTCATCACTGAAGATGATTTGTGTCGCAAAATCGGGATCCTGTTGCATAGCTAACACCGAATTGCAGAACTCACAGCGCTGTCCATGGTCGGCTGGTTTCAATGTCTGCGTCAATTGGATCTTGTACGCATGTAAGTGCAAATTCTTGGTCAAAATACGTTACCCAGTGCTTCTGGAAAGGTCTAATTGCTGTCCACAACGACGAATCGAGGTGAACGCATTATTAGCCGCAATTTATTACAGTGCGGCTATGTTTTCAGCCGAACGACCGCTGCGAGGACGGAGGGATGTTTTTACGTCTGCCACAGAAGCAGTTCATTCAAACTTTTCAATTAATTTCGTAATTGCGGTCTTACTTATGAATACCAAAATGATCACGTAAATTGCGAAACGTACCCACGATAGATTCTGCATTTTGAAAATAGGTTATCACAATAAGTGCAGGTTTCTGGTTTCTATAGCGCTGTATTCTTGAAGTGGCAAGACTTTACAATGCTAACTGTCAAATCCCAGCGCTGTACACGCCCTTTACCTTGATTTGTGTTCCAACGTCCAATATCGATCCTGTATGTGCCAAACATCGTATTCACACAGGACCTATGGTTTTACTTCCTTAAGAGAAGAGAAGAAAGAACGTTTTCTAATTTCTGTCTGATTTAAAAATTACCAAGTATGAGCCTGCGAGCTTTGGTTTCAAAGACAAATATACTAACCATTTAACCACCAACCCTGCCACATTATTAACTTACTGTCGAAACAATTAAAACAACTTAGTCTTCTTTTAAATTACTCTAATAATATAGGGATTTTACAACATATTCAATCCATTCCAGGAGAGCCTACCGATCAGGCTAGTAGCTGGAACGCCTTGTCCTGAACCGAATTGTTGAGAAGATCTCAGAACACATACCTATTGAACAGGCTGACTTCAGACAAAGAGGTAGCTGTTTAGACCAGGTCTTCAGCCTTACAACCTATATTGAGGCTGGCTTCAGAAACTGGCGGAACAGATCAGCGGTGTTCGTGGATCTAACAGCGGTCTACGATACAATCTCGAGAGAGGGTCTACTGTTGAAATTCTTACAATTGATTCCTTGCAAACCACTGCAATTGGTTTTGAATAATGTGTTCTGCAAGGTCTTTGCTAGTTATTATGGGACAAATAAAAAGCCACACACAATGATTGGGCCATCCAAGAATTGCATCCAGAACTGCATAACAACGGCATACCAGGGTGAGTTGTCCGACTTCTTCAGACTTCCATATGCGGTGATTGAATGGATTGAAAATCAGACAATAGACCATTCAAGTGAAATGCGCATGCTAGTATGCGACAACAATTTTTTGTGTATCACACTCACAGTCTGCATAGATGGATTTGGAATCACCCTGCTAATGAGAGTACAATGAGACTAGATCAAGCACTACCTCGGATCACGTGATTTCGTCTTATAAGGTAAAAGGCCCGAGAGAGGTACTGTGAAATTAGATCGAGCACGTCAAGCTTCGCTGATGAGACGAGGTTAAAGGTTAAGTTTATATTTTTTGTGTTTTCTATGTTTCTTTTTTACATATGCTTTGAAATTATGTATGGTCATACCATAAATAAATAAATAAATCAAGAAAAGAGTTTTCTTGTTGTGCAATTTAGTCCTCCACAGCTTCTATTACTTCTTTGTTACATAAAAATTAAGCTTCTTCTGAATTAAGAAACAAATTATAGTCTGAGGACACTAAATCTGGAGTGCTCCAAGAATTTTAACTGTAGGTATTGAATTGTAATAATATCAGTTCAGATTTTCACAGCATAAGGATGATTCTGTAAATTTAGCGCACCTTTTGATAACTTGCCGCGTTTTGTGTCCTTACTTGGCTCTCTTCGATGACTAGTAAATTAGGATACTAATTTAACTCTATCCTGAGTAATCTATTACAATTATTCCACGGATTCCTAAAAAATACTGAAGCAAAAACTTTTACAGTGAATTTTTGAACTGAAAACTGCTTAGATCTTAGAGAATCCTGATGCTACCACTCTATCGATTGGTGATTTGTTTCTGGCGCACAGAAATAGGCGAATATTTAGTCGAGAGTCACATCATCATATGTAGACTCTTCACTACTTTCTTAATTCTTCAATCTTATGGTAGTGATGGTCTAACCATCACAATGACCAGAGAATGTTACAAATCTTTTGGTTAAGGGATTGTTTTCAGATATTTGGAAAAATTCTATTTTGTAGGTAATACCCAAACTTTAAAAACCTTAAGCTAGTTATTTTAAATAAATGATAACCACTTTTAGACGTTTTAAGGAAAATTTGTTAAAGTCTTGTTTCTTATATTTCAGATTCGTGGATCCTGCCATGGTTATAACATTGATTGAAGAATACCGTTGCTCAAACTTTCATTCGGTAAGTACTGTTCTCTAAAAATTTTTCCGATAAGTTGCTAGTCCTGACAGAGTTATCTATAGTTAGAGTTATGGTTAAAACTTAATAAACTGAGCCCCTATTACCATTGCGGAACTAACTTAAACTTAATTACAAAAAGATTAATTTGTAACGAACAAATTGCAATGAAGTAAATGTGGTAAACATTATAATGGTCAAAGCTGTACGTGCTCAGTATATAAAGTGTATGTATATCACAAATAATACTATACTTGTAATAAAGGGCATTTCCATTTAGCAGCTTGCTTTGATTACGGAAACTAAACTTTAACGCCACATAAAAATGTATACATATTATATGGTTAAAGTAATAATCTTACAAAGGACCAATAAACATTAATGTATGGTTTATGTACGACACTCTCGTCTATTAATTTTATTACCTCTTCAGTTTTATTGGGCTATAGCAATGAGAATATCGTGAATACAGTGGATCTTAGGAGCATATTTGCTAATTAATAGCTACAACAATAAAAATTAATCAAATTATTGTTATTATTATGAAGAATATATTAAGAATTTGTAACAAAATTGGTAACTAAACAAGTAAATAGGTCGATCTCCCTAAGGTACGATAAAGGCCTGAAAATTCTAACTCTCCAGTTCATCGGCCATTAAATGTTGAGGTTAAGTTAAAACGCGACAAAGTGTAAAAACGACGGAAAGTTGAATATTTAAAAAGACTAAGTTTCAGGCAAAATTGAATTTAATGTTAAGTTAGAAGCGCGCTTTTCCATTCCCTGGATATAAATTAATTATTTTGTGCAACTCTGCGGCACCTTTGATCTTTCCATTTCGCGCATTACACACGGTCATAGAAAATTATGTACGTTAAAGGAAAGAATTTTATTTCTCGAAACGTGCATTTAGATAATGATATCCATGTTTTACTTACTGAAGGTAAGCATATAAGCACATATAAGCTTGTTCTTCAGGTTTTAAAATTAATATAAGTGAAACTCATTACCCAGCATACCAAATGTAAAAGTCATATGGAGAATCTTGAAGATCTAAAGCGCAATATGCAAAGTACAAGAAATCATCAAACTTGATAAGACTCCTAAGTGAGACTTTGAAATCACTTATATTGTAATTGTCGCACTACTTCCTATAAGATGTTTCGTCAAACTTTGCAAACACACAGTCTTTGTTTTTATAGCTAACCGCGAATAGGACCAGCTTTTACCACGACATTTTGCACATCTGAGTGATGAATCTTTTATCTTACGCATTGGAGAGAACAGAGTAATCACCTGCCACCAGAAAATATTCTTACCAGAACCTCAAAGAAATAAGTTTCTTGCAGTGGCAAATATACATATTTCTGACAATTCTTCATTGCCTAACCTACGAGCAAGATTCAACACCGAAAATATATATGGATGACTGGACGGGGACACCTTCTCAAGAAACAAGGAGCCCTAAAATCTAACGAATATGTCCTTAGATGCATAATTGTCTTCTCTCATGACCCATTTTGCTTTCCTCATACTAATTCTGAGCTATTAAATTGGTGGTTTGTGCCTGTCAAAGATATAAATGTTTGAAGCAGTACATCTTGGCCAATACTTTGAATATTGTTTTGTAGTTGCTATATGTCAGTACCAGTTCGTAACTATGACTCTCTTCTTAATCCCCCGACCTAATTTCACGTAGCTGCTCCACCCCACCTCCTCAAGAGATAGGTTCCGAAGGCTTCGCTTGAGGATCCCGAGGTATCATCCATGCGATTACAGATCCTCTGCGGTACCCAGATCGACCATGCACCTTCTTGTGGTGGTGCTGATCTTTGCAAAGTCATGGTGAACAAACACCCCACTACCACCCCTGACCTATACATGCCTACGTTACCCATCCTCTTTCTCTGTTTCCTTCAGGTAGAGCGGGTTACAAAGTCATGGTGAACGAACACCCTACTACCACCCCTGACCTCTACTTTCCTACGTTACTCATCCTTTTTCTCTATTTCATAGTCATGGTGAACGAACACCCCACTACCACCTCTGACCTCTACTTTCCTACGTTACCCATCCTCTTTCTCAATTTCAAAGTCATCGTGAACGAACACTCCACTACCCCCCCTGACCTCTACTTTCCTACGTTACCCGTCCTCTTTCTCTATTTCCTTCAGGTAGAGTGGCTTACCAGCCCCTACCGGTGCTAATTGATGCCAGCAAACAACGCCTCAAAACCCTCAGGAACCCAGCTTAGACGATCTGTGCTTGCACCTGGGACTACCCCACCATCTGGTTCTGCCCCAACTGATGCGGCGAAACTTTGAGAACCCCCCTCCCCTCTCCACTCTCCGAGAGGGCTCTTGGAGCTATTCCACGCCATCCCACGAGTATTGGGAACAAGTACATTTCTCGTTCCCAGTAGGCCCCCCATGCGGTAAAGAATAGGCCACCTCGCAAGACATGTGAAGGACTGCAGTGTCCGCGACAGGACCAAGTGCCAATTCTGCCTCCAACTCTTCGCCTCCTTTGCTGCCGTCTGACAACATGAAAGGCGACACCCCACCATCGAGTACGGGGGTGGCTTGGATGCCAAACTACCAGCTCCTGAAACAAAAACTCTGACAAGGCTTGCCGCAATCGAGGCAGCCAGCCGGAAATGAGGTTTTCGTTCTACAAGAAAATGAACAGAGCTACCGGTCGCATGAAGCACCAAATCCGTCACTGTAGAAAATCGCCAGTCTACTCTCCGTTACCCACCCTCTCAACCCACCGGAGCTATCTTCACTCCAGCCCGTGAAGTCGCCCGTATGCCTACCGGTCGTGGAGAACAAGCGTACTCAACAAGCTAGGAGAGTACAGCAAGGTAATCCTAGGTTGGGTATCAGGGTACGAGGGTAGCCCAAGGAAAGGGCGTCCAAACCATTCATTAAACCTATACCCCCATGTGGAACCATGAGAAGACAAGTAGCCTAAACCATTGCGAAATGGTCTACGGACAAATCTCTAGAATGGTGGCAAAGCTGTACAGGAACAAGCATATGAGCATCCTTGGTCGTCTTCTTAAGCCCTCTTCATAAGTCTTCTTAAATAATCTTTTGAAACCATTGTTTCCAAATTGGAATACCACGCATATAATAAAATTTATTACTTAAATTCACGTTTATATTGTTTATCCTAAAATACCTCATTAGGTAACTGGTTCATTATTTATATACACTAAAAAAATAGTACCGTTATCTCGTATTACCGGGCAGAGTTACCGAAAATCTGAAAGCACAAGCCGAAAGATATAGCGAGAAAACAACGCGTGAACATTGGAATACATACATAAAGGAGATAACGCGGACGTTGAAAATACGCCTTTTTCTTCCATTCTAAGGCAACTGATAATTAATACAGATAAAATGTCACTTCCTGGAAATAAATGAGGCGTCCGTTCCATTGTATTAATGAACTGTATGTTGAAAAAAGTCGCCCGAAAAAAACATAGCCGTTACGTCGCAAAAGATCTATACGACGCACTATTCGAAACTTTTGAGAAACTGCTCCTAAAATACTCGAAAATTGTACGCAAAAAACACGATTATCCTATTTTAAGTTATTCTTCAATAATAAAAGATAAATTGGAGACGTTACGATTTAAAGCTATCCTACCTTCGCTTAAATGAAAGATCAACAAGGCTGTGACAGCGATTGTACGCCGTGGATATAGATTAATTGACGTATTAGGGGCGGCAGATAAATTTCGTTGCATCAACGTCAGCGATATTTAGAAGATTCACGATGTTGTTACGAGTAGTAACTCGAGGTTTAATTTATGACCGTACTTTTATACGATGGGGAAGTATTAAGGCGAATAACATTATTTACCTCAAACTGAGACCGTTATTTCAATTTTTCGGATGATATATCGGCGCTGAATTTACTTTTTAAACTTTGACAAATTTAATAACTCGTACAAATATGTGGGTGTATGTTGACATTTCACCTTTGGATGCTGTTGTTAATTCGTCGTCAGTAGCGGAATTTATCGTCGCACAGTTTAGTAAGTTTTGCGAGATCGTTGTTTGGTATTGAGAAAGTTTTTGAGGAGGGTTGTACATAAATCGAATTTAATGCCAGGGATGAAAATGATGAAACATGAAATTTATACCTGAATATAATGTAAATATTATTTAGGTTAAATTAGCAAATATAGAACAGTACAGAAATAATTCTTTTATACGTTGTATAAAATGACTAACAGTGTTCAGACCTTAAAAAATGCAAATAAAAGAGACTCCTTGTATTATTTTCGCAGGTAACAAGAATAAATCAACAAAGCAATTACAAAACAAAAAAAGTGGCATTAAAGTTTTAACACAAAAGATTTTGTATACAGAATGAAACACGAAAGGTACTTGTTTGAAAATAAAATTATTCGTGCAGAGTAAAGTAAAACCATTGGTAGTCTTAATTATTAATCTTTAATCGAGATCGCAAGCATAGATAACAAACAATATAGATATGCAACTCCTTACTCAGATGACGTTAGAATCTAGTTAACACAAAACTCACTGAGCGCTATATGCGAATGCTTTCTGGCGGTATATTCAATTTAAAGTATTTGAAAATATGCTTAATGGTACGGAGGAAATTAGTTGTTATATAAAATCAGCAGCAGTTTCTACAGTACTATCTGTGTAGTATACTAAATAAGTAATATTAGTCTAATAATGTAATACATGCCTAAAATAAAAAATAAAGAAATAAAATGTTACATCATATATAAGCAAGTAGTATTGTGGTGATAAAGTTTGGAACCAAGCTCTTATTTGATTAATACAAATTAAAAAGAAAAACATCTCGGACAAGTCAATTTTATTGTCTTGAATGACAGCTTTTGGCGTACAAATTTTAGCTGTAACATTATTTCTTTTTCCGTTTTTCTTTTAGTGTTTGAAAGATGTACCCACCACTTGAATAATGATCTAAAAAAAATTACCTTGCATAACAGTTTTCTCAAGAAAAAGTCACATTTTTCACCACCATCTAAAAAGCAAACAAAAACAAAACAATCTACTAAATTAAAACAACGTTTATCTTAAATGTTCGAACTGTAGTCCTTCTGCCACCTGACATTCCCCGACACGAGTGTAAATACTTTGGACGCTACGATTAATCATATCAGGGCTGATTTGTGCCCTTTCATCGCGAATTCTTTGCCGCAAATCTTCCAAGTTATCAGGCCTATTAATGTAAACCTTTGATTTCAAGTAACCCCATAAAAATCTAATGGTGTTAGGTTAGGAGAACGAAGTGGCCATTCAATTGTGCCTCCTCTTCCTATCCATCTTCCCGGAAAAGTGACGTCCAGATATCTACGTACATCTTCGGCAAAATGAGCAGGCGCACCATCTTGCTGAAACCAAATACGCGGATGGGCCACATCTCATTATTTGGAAAGGGAGCTGCCAGAGCTGGTACCACCTCTAATTGAAGAAGGTTTAAATATCGGTCACCAGTTTAGTTTCCATCAATAAAGAAATGTCCTAAAAGCATTTATTTGCAAAAGCATTTATTTTGTATCGGCGTTGGTTGTGGACTTCCTGAGTCCAGTGAGGATTTTCCCGTGACCAGTACCTGCAGTTGTGGCGATGTACAGTTCCGGTGAGATGAGAAGTAGCTTCATCAGAAAAAATAATGTTATTTAACAAATTGGGATTCACATCACATCGCAACATCAATTCCTCGCAGAACTCTAAACGGCGGTCTGGATCATCCTCATTTAATTCTTGTATGTATGTATTAGCTGTAATTTCTACGGGTGATACTGTTCTTTTTTAAACAATTTCACGATAGTAGTAGATGTGGTGTAAGTCGTTGTTCAGGGCCAGTTGTCTGGAGAGCATGACGATTTTCCTCAGCTTCAAGCAAGACATTCAACATTGTTTCTTCGTATACTTTAGGTCGAACTTGCCGATGCAAATCTTTTACAAGTCCATGTTCCATAAATTTTACTACTTTACTAACTGTAGATCTTACAATTGGAAGTTTATTAGGATGCTCTAGATTGAATAACTCACATACTTCTGTATGAGTTTTTTGCATGTCGGCGTAACCAACCATCATTAAAGTTTCTATTCTCGAAAAACCTAATGATTTTGAAATTTTATCTGTAATAACGTCAGTATCACGCTCAAATGTCAATAAACATTAAGCTTCGACGTTGCTATATTTCCTTTTTGTTTTGTATTGAAAAGAATCAAAAAAATACTTGATAAAAACTTCTTAACGAAAAAAGTTTACGAATGTTTTATGCTTTTGTTTGTTTTTTAGACGGTCGTGTTGCTAAAAATAAAATTCGATTTTATTGGAAAAATGTGACTTTTTCCCGAGAAAACTGTTACGCAAGGTAGCTTTTTTCTTAGATCATCATTCAAGTGGTGGGTATATCTTTCAAAAACTAAAAAAAAATGAGGGTTGTCATTAAAAAAAAACGGTGATGACGTCATCGCGGAAAAACAAATGATGTTGCAGCTAAAGTTTGTACGCCAAAAGTTGTCATAGGTACAAACAAATAAATATACAACTGCTTAGAAATGTAATTTAATGTGCCTATAAACCATCGACTTGAAAAGACTAATCATATTACATTGTTGAATATATTTTGGTAACGAATTATATTGACAATTGAATGAATGAGTAAATTAAATAATACTCTGGATTACTTTGTAAAAAAATTCACCTATACTTGAACACAAATTAAAACATAATCAGTGACTGCAGTTTCGACGATATAACTGTCATTATCAAACTAACCTACAAACAAGATTAATAGGCACTATATATAGAACTACATAACCTAATAAAATACAAAATACTTAACAAATCAATCTACCATAAGTGAAACCAACAAGAGAGGTATTAAAGACAAGCTTTGAAAAGAGGGGTGTATAAAATATCTCTTTTCAAAGCTTGTCTTTAATACCTCTCTTGTTGGTTTCACTTATGGTAGATTGATTTGTTAAGTATTTTGTATTTTATTAGGTTATGTAATTCTATATATAGTGCCTGTTAATCTTGTTTGTAGGTTAGTTTGATAATGACAGTTATATTGTCGAAACTGCAGTCACTGATTATGTTTTAATTTGTGTTCAAATATAGGTGAATTTTTTTACAAAGTAATCCAGAGTATTATTTAATTTACTCATTCATTCAATTATCATGAATTTTCACAAAGTAACAGCCGATAGTATTACATTTTTGAATTATATTGACCTAGTCCAACTATGTTTTGCGAAATTTGACTCCGTTGGTATGTATCTACTTATATAAAAATACTTGTTTTGTCTAGTCTAGTATCTATAATAGCTGTGCACATTTTCGTTTCTATCAATTTATTTATTAAATACTCTGGTGCTTCGCTTAATATAAATTAAACACGGCAAATTATACATCGTAATAAGTAAATATTATAAAAAAAAATTGATTTTTAATGAATAATTCTACAACAAAGTGACCTCGTTTCATCTGTAACCGCTTGTGAATGGCTGTTCATTGTCAGCAGACATTCCAGCAGATCCCTCTAATACAATGCTTATAACGCCTTCAGTGTGACCTGAGAAAATTTAAGTATGACGCACTTCTGCAACAATTTATATCAATAATAAATATAATATATTTTTGCTTTTATTACTATTTCTATTTTTATAATTGGATAGTATATTAACTAACTTGTTCCGTAATGTGTTTTGTGTATGTGATTCTACTAAATTTGGAATAATATATTCAACCTTACACAACCTCTTAGTTATTTTGCAAAATTAGAGAGATTCCAAGTACTTCAGGATTGATTAGTTTTTGATTATAAAATTATAGTTAATTTAGTTCAGAAGTGCTAATTGTTACGTTATATATTATGTGTTATAATACTATCACTCCCTTTACTTCTCTTTAAAATTACTATCAGTGCAGTAATTATTAATACGATTAAAACTTGACACTTAATAGTACTAACTAAGACAATTAATGGTATAAATGTATATATTATATTGTATATCTTTAAGACATATTGTATAGTTTGTGTTGTTTCACTTAAATAAATAAAAGTTTATGATAAGTTAGTCATTATTTTATCGTGCAAAATATCATTTAAATAATAATTACGAAAATTATAAAATTAGAAACTTTAATATTATTTTCTTAGCATTCGCTTAATGTTTTAATTGACACAAAACAAACTATACAATATAAAGATATACAACATATGTATATACACTTGTACTATTAGTTTCTTAAGAAGTTTTAATCTTGTCAACAATTACTGCACTTACAGTAATTTTAAAGAGATTAAGAATTTAAAGTGAGTAATAGTATTATAACACAACATACTTATAACATAACAATTAGCAATCGTGAAGTACTTGGAATCTCTCTAATTTTACAAAATAACTAAGAGGTTGTGCAATCTATTATATTATAAGTTATTATTATAACTTTAGGCCCCACATTTTTAGTAAATAATATTTCATTAGACGAATTTACTTGTTATGCAGAGTGTATTATTCAAAATTCAGTAGAATCACATCCAGAAATCACATTACGCAACAAGTTAGTAAATATAATATTCAATTATAAAAATAGAAATAGCAGTAAAAGTAAAAATAGATTATAATTACTTTGCAGGAATTAAATGTGAATTTCTTCTACTAAAGTTGTAACGAATACCTAATAAATGATGAAGGTTCTGGAATAAATAATCTTTAATCCAATTAATAGTGTTTAAATAGACATAAAAGTAGAAAAATATCTTAACTGGGTTTATCTAAAATTCATTTATTATACCTATGCTTCAATAAATTAAAACTAAATTCATTATTATGTGCTTGCATAAATAATAAAAAATATAAATTTCTTTAAATTGCTACTTTATTTAAATCGTTTCTTAAGAAGGCATCGGAAACAATTCGTTTTTCTATAAATAGAATCGTGTTATATTATTAACCATATTATTTAAAATTTACATGTGTAAAACATATATGTATGTTTTATCCATATATACAGGGTGTCCGCAAAATACAAAGCATGCTTTCAAGGGATGATAGCTACAATGATTTAGAAACAAAAACATATAATACACCTTGGGTCTATCTGTAAGCGTAAACGAGAAAAAAAATTATTTCTCATGTCACAAAGTTCGACGCATACTGTACAGCGGCAGCCGATCAGTGCAGGATTTACCCGACGATTACAGGCGTGTGTTGTTGCAAATGGGCAACACATCGAGCCTTTCCTGTAATACATTTTCTCCTGTCTCTCAAAAAGGTGCTTTTTAGGACCACCAATTTATCACAAATAAAAGAAAAGAACAAAATTTTGTAGTAGCCTTTACGAAAGAGCTTAAAGCGCCCTAACATAATTGCACTATTATTACATTGTTTTCATTTAATGCGACTTTCCCGCAGCTTAAATTTTCATTTACCGATCGAAAGCTGCTATTAAACACGCCATTTTCACTGTAACTTCAACATAACATCGATTTTATTGTCATAGCATTATTTAAAAAAAACGCAAAAGTACGTCTTTCCTACTTTCGGATATTTTTAAAACGTATGGCCATTGACGTCGTACGATACAATGGTCTAATGTAGTTCAAGGTCGTATAAACATATGCTGCATCGCTTGCAAGTATGTTACAGATGTGATTTTATTGATACGTGTACAGTATAGCGTAAGAGAAATGACACTACTCTTCCGTTTCAATGTATTAAATAAATCGTTTTCGTCGTTGTTTTCAGTTATTTTCAACTCTAAATTTTTGATATGGTCTTTTGGTTATTTAAGAAGCAATATGGATGAGTTTTCTTGTACAGTTTGCCAAATAAGGTTTTTTAGAAATATTTTTTTTCTCGTTTATGGTGTATTAAGTAAATGTTTTTGTTTCTAAATCGTTATAGCTATCATCCCTTAACTGCAGGCTTTGTATATCGCGGACACCCTGTATATAATAACGAACAATATTTATATATATAATAATATTATAATATACTTTTGCCAAAGAAACAGCTTGTGCTAACGAAATCTAGTTAAGAATTCTAGTCAGCATTACTTCTTAATATAAAGTGTCAATGCAACTATTGTAAATGAAATTATAATATATCGCTTTACATTTCTTGCGAATCTTTCTACCTGTTTACCTGGTAGCTATCCGTCTCTAATTCTAATTACAGTCGCCCAGTGCGACTAGACCGTAGACGAGGTCTGATTCATTACTTAAGCTCTCGATAGTACAGTTGTTCAGTATCATCATATTTATTTCCAATATGTTCACAATTCGCTAGCTTTAAATTCTTTTAAATGTTCGCTACCTTTTGGCCTGCGGCTATACGGCTTATTGCAGTTGCGCAGTTATGTTTACGTCAACAACAATTCAGAACGGAAAGCCCAGAATAGACGCATTTTATTGCAGTTTGATGCATTACTTTTGCCCTCGATAGTACATACGTGTGCTGTTTACAATTTCAAACAAAAAAAAATCCTTAGCCGGCAAGATTAATTCCGCAATTTATGAATAGACACAATCAATATCCTCATACGTACACTCTTCCATTTTGCAATCCGTATCTACTAGAAACTCAAGACGATGTCAATATTTTCGGTTTTTCCTACCACCACCGTATTACATCCAGTCATGCGAAAAATTAGCTGCAGCAAAGTGCATACAGTTTGCCGTATACAAGACGTATGTATATTTATTTAGAAGCAACACATATAGTGTCGCATTATCTCCGGTATTTTTAATATGAAACGCCAACGATATTCGATATATATCCTATATTTCATGTATCTCCAAGAGCGTACCGCAGTTTAATATATGCCCATGGTATTACATGATTGATTGCTCTTGCTTTTCGTGCGTAATATTCCGTCACGTCAAAGAGTTTTATTACGTAACCGAAATACAGTATTTGCTGACACGTTGCAAATAGCATTTGCCTAATAATTATCTGCCAATTTTTTATAATAACTAATTTAAAATATTGCTCAATACAAAGCTTTAATCGCCAAAATGTTGTAGAAAAGGGTTCAACCCTAACAACGAAATAAACGATCCAGTAAACTTTATATTGTAAGCAATCCCATCGATTATACAGAAAATTATATCTTTATACTAACCTTTTTGAAAGTCGGAAAATCGAGAAAAACAGAACGAAACGTGATCATAGATTACCCTTTTCTATATACAGAAACACAATTATTGGATGTTTTTCAACCGAGAATACAAGAAACTCTAAACGAAAGGCAGCTGACGCTTGAATGACACCCGAACCGGAATGTTCGGGATTGCTGATTGATCGATGGTTGCGCCTGACGCGTGAGTGAGGAGAGCGAACAAGAGTGCCAATATTTTAACCGTATTTGCCAAACAACTCCTGCAATTTCGCTAACGTTCTGTTCTGGATATATTAAATTACGGACTATTTATACGTTTCCGAAATGCGCGGGTGTAACTTTTATGCCCTCGGTTGTAATTAAAACGGTTGGGCGTTGTCAGTGCAATTCGAGAGCGTCCCGTTTCAAGGGCAGCCGAAATTTAAAATCAATTAAATTAAGTGAGGTATCTACTTCATCTCTACAGATACGGGTAATTTAATTCTGAATGAGAATCGCCCACGGAACGATACGTTTGATATCTATCTACTTTTATGTTGGATAGATGTTTAAATTAAAAACCTGAGCTAGCTTTTTACAAATTTCCACGAAAAAGGTACGACCTGATTTGATGCCTCTTGATTTAAAAATTAAACTACTTATGATAAAAGACGACACCTAACTAATCAGTAGCGGCAAATAATTGTGCGAACTTCAGAGACTTTCAAGGCTTGAGGTTAACGTTTCAAAACCAATTTATTTTTATTTTCTACTTACGGCAAAAGCTTTCAAAGAAGTGCTGATCTAATAATCTAGTAAGAAACACACATATTTTAAAGGAAGCAAAGAAAATGGTTTTTCCTACGGAGAATAAATACGGTGTAGCACACTTTCTATTTCATTCTGATAATGAGATCGTTTCCAGGAAGGTCTATGCGAGGCTTCCGTTTCTCTTAATAATAATAACATAATTTCAGGCTATGTTAAACCAGCCCCTTTTATCGCCCCACTTCTAACCTCTGTAAGAAACAAGCAGATCTGCTGATAGATTCTTTGTAATATTGATTATTATTATTATTATAAATTAAAGGACCTGCCAATCACTTTGGACAACGGATCTTACATTACAATTAGTGTATCTGTACATTCCTCTGAAAATAATTTCTGCTGCTATTAACCATCATCACACCATCACCTTTAAATATAATTTTGTACCGTTTCTGGTTATTCTACACCGTTTGTGGGTTTAACAATTGTTTTGACGTTTCAAACGAACATATACATAAATACAATTGCGATCATCCAAAAAGGCGGACGGTTTTTCTAAGGCAATTCCTTAGTTTTTCAAATAATTTGAAAATAAATAATGCAATAATTAAAGAAGGTATTGTATAGAGACAACAAATGCACTATCTTATGTACATTAAAATTAAAAGAATACTTGTACAAGGGGTTAGAATTAAGTATTTTAGAGTAACTGGAAAACCTCGGGGAGATATAACTGTTGTTCGGTGCAATGTGACTAGGATGGTCGGATTGTAGCAAGAGCGCGAGCAGCAGACAGATTAAACCAAGTTGGAAAGCATAGAAATTCGTTATTATTGAGAAAAACCACTCTATATGGTCATATGTCAAAATTATGTAATTCAATTTCATTACGAAAGTAAAACTGAGTTTAGATAATAATTTTCAAAATTAAACAACAATAATTTAGGCACTACTATTGGAATAATAAAGAAAATTCAGTTAAAACCAAAAATACGCACCAGAAAAATATTATCGAGGTTAAGTTGCCAGTTTACTTAATACTTGAAAATATTCGGCCAAAATAGGTGTCTGAAAATATATAACTTAACAAAATTATCAATTTCATTAGTAGAAAACTAACAAAAAAGTAAAAAGAACGAAAATTGGACCATCATTAATTTTTTTTCTTCAAGATGTCATTATAAAATTTGTGTTTCTCATTTCCTCCAATGGAAAATATAACTCACTTTTCGAGAAAAATTTGAATAACTGGGTCAGTATCAAGTAAGCACAAGTCATGAAGTCAGTATGTTCCCAGCCGTCACGAGAGTCTTGTCGATTTTTTTTACAAAAAGGACGCCAAGTGTATTAAAGGATTTGTATCTGAAATTTCCTTTTTTTAAAATTGGATTTTTAACGTTTATTTTATTTGCTAAACCCTAGGATTGGCCAAACGATTCCTTCTATCTTGATTAGAGATGGGCAGTTCACGAACTACTCAGTTCAAAGACACGTATCCTTAAAAAGACTCAATGAACTGTGTCCGTAGAATTATTCTTAGTAGTTCCCAGTTCATCATTCATTTATTACCATTATTACTGCACATAACTTAAATTTTTATAGAAATTGAAATATTAAACAAGATTTCTATTATGTCTATATGTACAACTTTAAAATAATGTATAGCGCATTGAAAAACCAATAAGAGAGACGTTCGAAATGAACTAAGAACTAAGGGAACTTACAGACACACAAGACTCGAAAATGCCACAAGTTCAAATGAACTAGGAACTAGGTGAACTTACAGACACACAAGATCCGAAACACACACAAGTTCGAAATGAACTAGGAACTAGGTGAACTTACAGACACAAAAGAGTCGAAAGAGCCACAAGTTCAAATGAACTAGGAACTAGGTGAACTTACAGACACACATGATCCGAAACACACATAAGTTCGAAATGAACTATGAACTAGGTGAACTTACAGACACACAAGACTCGAAAGAGCCACTAGTTCAAATGAACTAGGAGCTAGGTGAACTGACTGACTCAGAAGAGCCGAATGAGAGAACCGGTCGAAATGAACTGAGTAGTATGTAAATTGACTGATACAAGATTCGTAAGACAGGCGTTCGAAATACATTAGTGCAAATCAAACCGCAACATATTCTTTGTAAAATAAAAGACTAAAGAAACGTGTCGCAATTCTGTTATAATAAAAATTGTCTTGTGATAGTAATTTTTTTCTTTATCATATCATTACTAATATTTGGCAACTTTATATAACATTTTAATGGGGAATGTTCATTATCCAATGCATAACATATACTTAACTATACGGGAATATCTGCAAAGAAATTACTAGTACCTACTGAAAATCAGAAATGAACTGCGAACTGACTCAAAGATACAGTTCAGTAAAATGAACTAGAACCGATGACATGGATCTGCAAATTGAACTGAACTGCCCATCTCTAATCTTGATTTCCGTCCGTTTGCCAAGGCTGTAATATCTAATTGCGGTACTAGGTTTTGAGATTTAGTTAGAATTTTTTTCCCCTTACCCTTCGATTCCGTTACATTTTTACCGGTATCGACTTCATCTACTGAATACGGTCTTCACTATTCTATTGCATCTATTTTTTTATAAACTTAATAATAACATAACAAACATAAAACTACAAAGAAGTTAGTATTAGAAAGAGAAAACTACTCCGAGTAAATGGTGTGTTGTTGACCTTAAAATATTTATACAGGGATTAAGATTGTCGGTAAACTAGAATGTTTGTTTAATTTAATTTGATAGAGGGCAATAGTAATTTTAAGGGTTTAATTATTATAAAAGAGATATTTAGAGTGTTAAGATTTATATTGAATTTAGAATTAATTTCAGTTGTATATGAATTGTGAATTTATTTAAAATAAATTGTTGATTTTTTTTGAAATAGCATTTTTCTTATTGAGAGTGGTGATACTTTTTAGAGCGTTTTATTAAGCAATTTCACCTGTGTTACTCGTGGACGACGCCCGAGTAGGCTAAGCTGGGACTATGAGAACTTTTTTCTGTTTGTTAACACATTCGCGAACATATGCAGTATATTTATTTAACAAAGTAACATCAGAATCTTAAAAATCCATCAATGCTTTATAGGCGCACCATTTGCTGCAACTATACTTTTAGGTCTACGTTTCATAGACAAAATTAAAGAATGCATATCATAATTATTTCGTAAATTTTGCCATGTTTCTTGTATACATACATATATCCTCACAAATCTTCTGCATTTCTTGGCCGGAAATGTCGATTATTAATTTTTTTACCCGCAAATGTTTTCAATGGGATTCAAATCCGGATTTCTTGCAGCCCATGGTAAGTGTTCACTATCATTCTCTGCTATCCATTCTCGCACAACCCGTGTAGTGTGCCCATGACAATTATCCTGTAATCCTGTAAAATACATTTTGTTCTCTAATGTCTGTAAATAGTTTTGGGAGTTATTTCTCCCGTTAATTCTACAGCATGAACCATCCATGCCAACACATTAATAGAAAACCGATCACCGCCCATGACAGGTTGGATATAGTTTTCGGAAAATCGCTGATTTCTTGGTCCATATACATACTCGTAACCACACGTAGCCTACCATTATTGCAAGACACAATTCTTTTTGTCAGAAAAAATAACAAATTCCCAATATTCATCGTTTTGATTCAACATTAAATTTGCATATTCTATCCAGCTCTGTTTGTTTTCATTAGTTAAAAAAGATCTTGGTGCGGAACAATTTCTCAGTTCTGACAAAAATTTGATTCCTCTTTGGCTGTTATTACTATGTCAAAAAGATTTCGCGCAAATAATTTACAAGTACCTCATCCTATTCAGGAATAGATACCTATTTAACATTTCGCCTTGGAGAACGCTTCAGTCGTTACTGTTTCACACATTTTTTTTAATTATAGAAATGCAGCTCTTACTAACATTCAAATCTTCAGCAACTTCCCGTAAAGACCATCCTTCTTTCAATATGACTATTGTTCTAGCTCTGCTCTATTTGTAATTGTCGGTTCATCTTTCAAGTTATTTTTTTATAAAATCCAAATTGATGACAGTAACATATGATATAATTCGAAATATAATAGTTGCTGATGATGTTAATATCGTCACACTTACAAGCTTGATCATACAGGGCGTTCTGTATCTCGATAACACGCAAAGCCTGGGCCAGATTTTGGTATCGGCTGGATATATAGCACTGTTATATACTCAATCAGGGTAGGTTTACCCAAATATCTGGCCAAGTTAAGTATCAAGACGACTAAAATGTTCGGACAATTCGACTTGGGCTAAATATTCAGCCTGAATATCTGTTTGTACAGAATGTTCAAATAAGGCTGGATCATTTAGTGAAATAGAGAGTTTTTCAGGGCAAGACGTCAAAAACTTCAAGTAAAGATGAAGCATAATCCTCTTCCATGTAGGCAGTAATTTCTTTGGAAGGTGGTATGATAAAATTCTGACTTTCTATGAACCTGATGAGGTTAGTAGTTTAGGAAATATTCTTGGGAATGAAGCAATTATAGGGATCAAATTATCATTTGATGAACTGATTCATTTTAAAGCGAAGCAGTTAAGTAGTGTAGTGGTAAGTAGTGCAGCTGCAGGGGTTTTTCAAACTGTAATGCTTATCAAGACTACTCACTGCCCTGGTTCCTGTATGAACTGTGTGTACAATTGTGGTTTTATAGCTTTGTTACAACAGTATGTAGTCCTAAATCGTACGAGCGGGCAAGCAAGGCAGGCTTCACAATCAAAATTACTACTATGTTACCTGTGATAAGCCACCCTCTTATTTCGCCAGTTATCAAGCTGTATATAACCATCATAACATCCTTTGTCTGGATGAAGCTGCTACGTGATACAAACTAACGAAATGTGTGTCTTGTTGAATTTGAAGGCTGCAGTTCCGCTTCTTAAAGAGAAGATGCATTTTCTGTCATTTGTGGTGGCTACATGCCCTACTTTTGGTACATTTTATTCAAAAAATCATCGTCATATACAGTATTAGTTTGAAGAAAAGCTAGCAACTGTATGACCTATAATAAGAATCAAATACTCAGAGCCAGTGGGAACTTACCCCAGCGTCTTCCAGACAGAGATCAATGCTATTGGAAGATGTATTCAACTCAATCTTGTTAGGAACTATCGGAAGCAAAGCATTGCAATTTTCTCCGATAGTCAAGCAGTCATAATGCCACTGAGTTCGACCGCCATCGGATCGAAATTTGTCTGAGAGTGCTTAGAGAAATTAAACAATCCAGGCAAAGCTGTTCTCTCTAGAGCTGCCCTAGATCTGTGTACCAAGATACAATGAAATCAGTGGCAATAGGAAAGCTAATTTATTAGCAAAGAAGGCGACCACAACAACCCAGAGCAACCCTCTACGAAAATCTTCCTGGTCTCAGACATTCCAAGGTATTTCTTGGAAACTTCAATAAGCAAAGAGCAAGGACTTGAACTAAGTAGGAACGCTGGGCACACAGGGCACTGCCACCTTGGGGAACACATGACAAGAATAGGTTTGAAACAATAGCGTCTGCATGGCTATTGAAGCAATTCGGGCCAGTTATTTTGGTGAAAATGTCATTGACGAGGGGGGAAATACCCTCTTTGAACTCATCACAGCTGTTGCAGGTAATTAAAGCCCTTAGACTGGACGGGGAGCTGTAGCTGTGGATAAATACCAACAACTTATAGCACGTTGGTCGCAGTGCGACATCACCTTCAACTCAATTCTAATTCTAGAAGTACAGCTAGAACTGAAACCATCCCAAAAGGATGTAGTCTTCAATTCGAACTAGTCCTGGGTCTGATGGTTCTGATGGCAAGATTACCAAAAGAAAATATCCTTTACCTAACCTTTCAAAGTAATGCAAATAGGCACGAAAAGAGTAGTCAAAGCTTTGAGCACTGATGGAGAATAGATACAGTCAGATCCAAATCCACAAACAGATTCTTTTGATAAGATCGACCTGATGGCTATTAGGGAGGAGTGGGTCTGAAATGAATATAAATCATTCTTAAAGCGAGAGAAGCCAAAGACGGTTTGCTTACATTAGTTTGAAGAGGTTCTAATGCAAGAGGGAAACACAATATTAAGGTAAACAATACTGGACATTGATATAGAAACGGAAACTAATAAAGTGTCCTGATGGCATTATTTTAGTGAATTGGACCTATTTGCTAAGGAGGACTATATCACTGTGATATTCTTAGTAGCAATGAGGGATTTTTTTTGGAAGAAAATAATATCTGCGTAGGACAGAACTTTTCCAGTAGGTATAATACTTAGAAGGCATGAAATCAGTTTTATTACCGGTACCAGCAACGAATCCTCTCCTTCAAATGACTTCTTCCTGAGGATCTTGGAAGATATCACTGTTAAACCTCCAGGATACAGCAGAAAGTCTTGGATAGTGTTGCTTTGTCCGATATCTCTAATTAGAGAAAGTGCGTTTAATAAATATCTTCTGTAATTTATCTGCTATCTTATTTTGTTGTTTATATTTCTAAAAAAAGCAACTTCAACAATGTGACCCAATTCTAGATAAAACCTCACGTGCCCCTCGAAGAAATTCACATTTCGTTTTTTCTCTCCTTCTTCCTTTTCCTGCTCATAACATACTCACCAGCAATGCCTGTATCTCGTACTTTAAATACGTACCGTTTAACTTTTAAGTAAACACGAAGATTTATAAGTATCTCTTATTCCCTTCGGGATCGTTTTCCTTTTATTTATTTTTTCCCAACGTCACGGCTTTTTTACGCAACAAACTTCACAACTTCTGAGTTACGACGCGTGATAAATAGATTTCCTTTTTGTTTGCTTGCTCGGAAACGAAAAAGGAGGAAAAGATCTCCTGATCATCATGAGCGAATTAATTCAGCTACGAAAACTTCATGATATTCGTTAGTTTATATCGATTTCGTTAGACTAACGAATAAGAAAGTTCCTGAAGCGCGCCACCACACCTACCACTATAATTCACGGAAAGTTCCGGTTCGGGGGGCTCCGGGCGCCGACGTAGAAGATACAAAATCCGCACAGAGGTCTGTTTTTTACGAATGCGTAAGCGGTCTCCTCGCTGTATAAGTTGATAAGTGCACTTTGTTGTAGTATGGGCTCTTGCCAAAACCAATATGCAAACTAACATGCCTTCTCGTATTTGCTTTCCATTTCGGAGCGGTATCCCCGCCTCAGATTCGAAGTAAAATGTTAATGAAAGTTGTTTTCGAGTTGAAGTATGTACGAAGTATTCGGTTAATTAGAGGGTGCAACATACTTGATTAAATTTTCGGTGAATTCGTTTTATATGAGGGTTTTGGTAGAATTTGATGAGTTAGATTCTTTTTATTCAGTGATTTCTCTTTAATAAGCGTCCTCATGGAACAATATGTGCCAACATGAGTTGTAAAAACTCTACAGAGTTATACAGTCATGGTTTATGTATTTTATAAAAGTATCCACACCGGTGCAGTTGCGCATGCGCATAAAATGACTACCTAAAGATTTTTGCACTTGAAACTATCGTAGTGGTTACAAACACAAATCTGTTTGAATTTTTGCACTGATTGTTAAGGTAATTACAATTTATTTTGCCTAGGAAAGGCTATTAATAAGTTAAAAAATAAACGTAAGGCCCCTACTTTTTTGAGACTGTAGATATGTTTTTATTATACCACTCTTACACCTGTTCAACCTTATTTTAAGAACATCAACATTTACTGAAGCCTGGAAGCTCTGTCGCATATGTCCTGTGTTAAAATCTGGGACTGCAGCGGATATACGCAACTACCAACCAGTGTCGATCTTGCCTAACTTCCCTGAAGTCCTCGACAGTATAATTTATAGCAGCATGGTCACATCTATATCTTCTGCTATTTCTGATGAGCAGCATAGCGATATATGTTACGTATTACACTCTTTTTGTAACGCTTTGTATCTGTGTAAACTAGGTACTTGCAATATTTTATTAAATTTATTTTACAGAAAGTCAGACATTGACATTTTTTTAACGTGTATATAACAACTCGAAAAACAAAAAACTACATGCTTGTTACTATGCTATGTACATACATCTACACATGGCAAGAAAAATAGTAATCTAACGCATCTTAACAAAACGCATGCTTTTAAGGGATGATGGCTACAACGATTTAGAAACAAAAACATATAATACACCTTGGGTCTATCTGTAAGCGTAAACGAGAAAAAAAATTATTTCTAAAAAATCTTATTTGGTAAAACTGTACAAGAAAACTCATTCATATTGCTTCTTAAATAACCAAAAAACCATATCAAAAATTTAGAGTTGAAAATAACTGAAAACAACGACGAAAACGAATTATTTAATACTTTGAAATTGAAGCGTGGTGTCATTTCTCTTACACCATACTGTACACGCATTCAATAGAAGCACAGATCCACGCCAAGCATCATTGGTTTATACGACCTTGAACAACATTAGACCATTGTATCGCACGAAGTCAATGGCCATACTTTTTGAATATAGAGGTACTTTTGCGTTTTTTTAAATAATGTTATGACAATAAAATCGATGTTATGTTGAAGTTAGAGTGAAAAGGGCGTGTTAAATAGCAGCTTTCGATCGGTAAATGAAAATTTAAGCTGAGGGAAAGTCGCATTAAACGAAAACAATGTAATAAGTGCAATTATGCTAGGGCGCTTTAAGCTCTTTCGTAAAGGCTACCAGAAAATTTAGTTCTTTTCTTTTATTTGTGATAAATTGGTGGTCCTAAAAAGGACCTTTTTGAGAGACAGGACAAAATGTATTACAGGAAAGGCTCGATGTGTTGCCCATTTGCAAGAACACACGCCTGTAATCGTCGGGTAAATCCTGCACTGATCGGCTGCCGCTGTACAGTATGCGTCGAAGTTTGTGACATGAGAAATATTTTTTTTTCTCGTTTACGCTTACAGATAGACCCAAGGTGTATTATATATTTTTGTTTCTAAATCGTTGTAGCTATCATCCCTTAAAAGCATATATCGCGGACACCCTGTAATACCAGCTGTGGACAATCGGGGTCAGGTGGACGAAATTATTACCGATTTTGCTTTCGATCGACTTGATCACAGCATACTTTTTCGAAAGTTGGCAACCTTCGGATTAAGTGATGCTATTTGGAAGCTGATGTTCTCATACTTGTTGGACAGACGATTTGTTGTATCCTACTCTGGTTTTACGTCGCAGACCCACCTAGCTACCTCTGGAGTTCCGCAGGGGTCCAACCTGGGGCCTCTCCTGTTTCTGACATTCATCGACGGCTTCGCTAAGAGTGTTAATTGTGAGATGTTGATGTTTGCAGACGACGTCAAACTGTTTCTTTCGGTGTCGTCATATGAGGATTGTAGACGTTTGCAGGATAATATTGGCCGTATGTTTCATTTTACTCGTAAATTACGCCCACTTGCTTTTGACTACCCTCTTAATAATGACACTTTACAACGTGCACAATGCGTGAAAGACCTGGATATTTACTTTACTTTGATAGTGCCTTATCTTTCTGCGAACATATTCACAATGTTGTGTCAAATAGCAATAAAGCCTTGGGATTTGTGTTGCGTAGGTGTAGGAAATTTAGTGATATTTCCACCTTGACTGTGTTATATAACGCTTTTGTTCGGGGAAAACTTGAATATAACAGCATTATTTGGAAACCTTTCTATAATGTACACATAAAGTCGGTTGAGAATGTATAAAGGAAATTGCTTAAATACTTGGTATTTCTATCAGATAGGCACTATCGTCATAGGGGCGTGCCACAGAATGTTTATTTGGAAAGGTTCAGTTTTCTCTCACTACATTCAAGAAGAGCATTAGCTAGTTTAAAAATTTTATATGGCATTATACACAATATGATTCATTGTCCAGATATTCTATCTAATCTGTTTTCTTGTACCGCGCCAAGCTGCTCGTTATGTGGTCACATTTCAGATTCCTATGTCACCAACTACCCTTAGGTGTAGATCGCCCATTAATTTTATGTGCTATAATTAGAATAAAATCTGTAATCGTTGTGATATTTTCAACTGTAACCTTATAGCTTTATGTGATTCATATTTATCAAATGTATCTTAGCTGCATGTCCACTTTGCATTTAGTTGTTGTTCTTATTGTTGCATTTAATTTTATATTTATTACCTTGCGGTTTTGTATAGTGGTTATTCCGTTGTCCTTAATTTGGCCCACGCTGTTGGACAATAAATCTATTTATTTAGTTATTCATTTATTCATCAGTGTTACCAATATGGTTTGTTGGTTCAGTTTTGTATTGGCGTCGTATTTATTACTTTTCTGGTGACTAAGAGTTTGGGAGAAACTACTGTAGTTCTAAAAGCAAAGCAACTTATGATGCCTGCATAATGATTGCGGTGCAGCTTGATTGTTACTTAATTGTTTGGCTCCAGATATTTTTAGCGATTTAGACCTGACGACAAAGTTGTGAAATAGCCATGTATACAGGGCGTTCCAATTAAAACTCATGTCAAATATCTCGCAATCAGTTGCTCCAGGATGTGATTGATTGAATGTGGTGTGCTATAAAATTTCTGTTTTATTATGTGAAAATAGAGCTAAGACCACCAAAAATTTATTAATAGGTAGCCAGAACAATAGCTTGTTTTTATTTGAAAGAATATTAAAATTAGAGCAAATTTTATTATTCTGTGTTAGTTTAGGAAAAATTTCAGGGTTTCATAAATATTCTTGTTTAAAGAAAGTAGAAGTAATTTTAATTTTTGTCTCTATGTTTTATACTTTTTTAAGTGGCTTCAATATGAGGAACAAAAATATTCAGAATTGAGAGGAAATGGGTGTTGTTGCAGAAAGCTTTGCCCCTGATGTAGAGAGTGCAGATGAAATTGATGATCCCCTGCATACTTATCAGTGAGATGATTCTAAAGATCTAAAGACAGTGATTATTGCTTTGAAGAAGAGAATAACTCCGGTACTTTTGACGGCGAAAATGCTGACGAAATACATAATTTGAATTGGCTACCATTTTGTTACTCAAATGACCAATGTTGGTTTTCAAGACCTGCAAGATTCCATGGTTTCCTGTAATAAATGCGAGATTTTAAAAAGTCCCAAAAGAAGAAGTTTGGTGTTACAGGATCTGGCAAACTGAATAGTCAGTTCAAATATTCAAAACGCGAGATCACTCGACCTAGAAATTGGTGTCTCAAATTCACCATAGTTGGCCGAGTTAGGTGAGCGACTACTCCGTACGGTTGAAACCAATAATGACCGAGACCCAATGTAGCACTTGCATCAAAAGAGCTCGTTTAGCATTTGCCTTTAACGCTCACCATTTACGGTTACGGTGGTGCCATTGGCGCCTTCAAAAAAATAAGGGTCCAATCACTTCTTCACTGGAAATGTTGCACTAAACAGTAACTTTGAGGGGATGCAATGGCTCTTCTTGCATTTCATGTGGATTCTCTGTGCTCCAGAAATGCAAATTTTGTTTATTAACATAACCACTGAAAACTGGCTTCGTTGCTCATTATTACTTTTGATACGATGTCATCCTCATCTGGTACCAAGTTCAATAGAGTATGGGGGTAAGTTAATCTTGTCCGATAGTCAGCAGGCAGCAATTCGTCAAGAATTTGAACTGTGGGAGGGGAGGGGGGGGGGCATTTTCAAATCTCTCACCAAAAACGTCTGCTGATGCCTAATTGTGTGCATCGTCTTCTCGTTGATGTCTGTGGATTCTCTCTGACGTTGTGAGCAACAGCAACGATGTTTTATTCAAACAAGCACTACGAGGCCGACCACTTCTTACGACATCTGTAATATATCTACATCATAAGTGTCATAGCACAAATTATGACATTACTTTTGCCCCACCTTGTAGATAGTGTAGATGACGACATAAGTGAGAAAACGAAGTAAATGAACAAAGTTTTGTTCCTTAAGAAAAAATTTTTTGGACACCCACTGCAGAAAATTTTCAACCTAGGCTATCAGAGTTGACTTGGGCGATCAAAGAGCCAAAATTTTAAAATTGGTGGAAATTGATGTTCTTCAGATTCCTGACGGTTAGTGCTGTAAATAGCTGGAGCCAAGAAGACATCTTTCAAAGATGTTCTTGTTGATTTGGGCAAAAGTTTGAGAACTACAAAATAAACATGAAGAAGTTAGCAGGAAGACCTTGTAAAAAAAGCAATAACATGCTTACTTACGAAATTAATCATGTGTCCAAGGACGTTTATAATGTTTTAATAGAAAAGCAATTGATAGCGAAAAGGTTAAGGTAACCTTTATTTACTTGAAACAAGAATATCTTGGGAATTCTACGGAAAATAATTTCTGCTCTGCGCTATAGATATTTCTTAATTTTCGGCAGCCGAAGGCCTCCATTATCTTTTCATACAACTCCGATTGTTACGTTCAGGTATTGATTGGTGAACTTCCAGGGAAAAAAGTTTTAATTGAAAGATATTGCGAACTTTTTCATCCACCTGAAGTCGAGCGATTTAAAATGCTGCAGCAAATAAAGATTTCTAAGCTATTGACGCTTATGAAGTGAGATACTTTGCAGGTAGCCAATCAAATTTAAACTTAGAAAAAGGAAGTTAGGTACTTAACAATTCCTGCCGCTCTTAAGAACCACTCGTGGAAATTGAAACCTCAAATTCATTTAATTAATACATTTAGAACGTGAATCACCAATTATTTGTGTATAAACCCCTCAGACATCCATTATCATTACCAGTCTCTGCTACTGACATGAAATACACCCCTCAATCTGAGAGAGCGATACATTACTGAAGATTTGAATGTGCTTCCCAGCCCGCGCGAATAAGGGTTTTCGTGGTGTATAAGCGTCGTACACACAGATGGGGTATGAGAGATCCTGCGTTGGAAATCGTGCTATTGTTAGTTGATTTTTCACCCTCGAAACTTGACTTCGGCTTAATATAATCCGCTTTGTTGATAAATACTACAATAGACTCAATTTACTCTCTTTAATGTTATAATTAAAGAAGCGGAAGACGAAAGTGTATTAAATTCTACAACTTCGATTTACGTAACACGAACTGAAAGTGTTTTCGTCTCTTATCACTTATGCGACTGCTTCCAGATATTTCTCGACTCTTCATTAATAAATTTATTTTAGCATAATGTTAAGTTATTGCGACAGCTTCCGCCTGAAGGCAAATATAATTTTCGTAGCACAATACATTGATGTGACAATAAGTATTCCAGTTCAAGCAACACAGATCGTGTTGGGGTAATAAGAAGTATATTTCCCTTCTCCTGATCATATCCTTCATCATTCACATTTTCTATTAGAATATTTTGTTCTAATTTAGACTTTTGAACTATAGAAATACTAAAAAGAGCGACAATTTAGTGAGGGGTATGTAGAGGAGGGTTGACCTATTTTTCCAAAGCTGGGAAGGCTCCAATAATCCTTCTCTGCAAAGGATGCAACTTAATTGTGTGGTGATTGAAACAAATGGGCACATCAAGCTTGGCTAGAAACTATTTTGGGCCAATAAGGCCAGTAGGAAATGGATTTATTCCATTATATTGACAGCTCCACAAAATTTGGTTCTGTGTGGTGATTGGTTAGTGCTTCGTTCTTAGACATCTAGTTGAATTTTGACACTGCAAGTTCTCTGGGTTGGTCAGGGAATGGATTTCCTCCGGCATCATTACAGCTCCGGAACTTGGTGGTTGGTCAGCATCCCAACCACCACCGAATATACTCCACCATCATTACAGATCCACAAAATATTGGTTCTGGGGGGGTGGTTGGTTGGAGCTTCGCTCTTAGCAATCTAGTTGAATTTTCACGCTGCATAGCTCTCTGGGTTGGTCAGGGAATAGATTTCCTGCAACATCATTACAGCTCCGCAACTTGGTGGTTGGTCAACATCCAAGCACAGACCAACCATCACCGAATTTACTCTACCATCATTACAGCTCCACAAAATATTGCTTCTGGGTGGTGGTTGGTTGGAGCCATCTAGTTGAATTTTAACGTTGCATAGCTCTCTGGATTATTCAAGGGAGGATTTCCTCCGCCATCATACAGCTCCGCAACCTGGTGGTTGGTCAGCATTTCAACTCAGATAAACCACCACCGAATTTACTCCGCCATCATTGCAGGTCCACAAATTTTGGTTCTGGGTGGTGGTTGATCAAGTTCCAATCAGAACCAAAATTGGGCGAGCTGTAATGATGGAGTAAATTCGGCGGTGGTTAGTCTAGGTTTGGATGTTGATCAACCACCAAGTTGCGGAGTTGTAATTATGGTGGAGTGGATGTCTCCTGAACAGACCAGAGAGTTACACAGCGTCATAATTCAACTGGATGACTAAGAACGAAGCTTCTCGATGTGTATTCTAGTTATTTCAGCGTGAAGTCATCCTGGTCGTGATGCATTCTATCCTTTTGGTGCCTTGGTCAGTCTCATTCTGATGGACCTCAAACTGTTCAACATAGGGAATTAAACCAACGCACAGAAAAAGCATTTACACAAACATTATGATGGTAAGCATCGATTGAAAATTAATTGCACAGCCACACAATTATTTTCATAAACCTTCAGCCACTGTTTCCCGAACGAATCTGCGATAGGGTCAGTGAGTGTAAAGCTCCAAGCAGATTATAACTTTGCTTCAAACATTCTAATGACGGACCAGGAATTCGCTTTGCCTTATAGTAAAGAATCTGTTATTGCAAATCTCATCTCTAGGTACTAAAGATATGGATTCATTCCCAAGTGCACCTAGCTGTTCAAGTAGATGACTCACCTCATCCTTAAATTTCCGATTAAAGTCAAAATTTTGTTTTTCCTTTTAACTCGTTCAGTCTTATTTATCCACACCACAGGAAATGCTACCAATAAATTGAGGATTATCTTTTTCACCATTTTACTAGATCAATCTGTTTACATTAGATGAAGCCGTAACATTTCACACACAGAAGTTGTAACAGACAAACTAGGCAACTTTCTCCTTTCTAGATAGGAAATATGTGGAAGTTACTCCGGTTTTACATTTAGAATCCGGTTTCAGCAAATAAAGTACTCACTTGAGCTAATGTTCTCTTTTAGTTCGTGACGCTAATGGCGACCTTAAATGGTTTTCTCCTTTTAACATTTTCGCCCCGGTTTATTTGAATGCTCTTCCATATATTAGCTAACATCTGCTCGGATATCTTTACCCTCATTCGGTGGTCACTTTCTGCTTTATTGCGTTTGTTCTTTCGTTTCTGGGGAAAAAATATTTGTACTAGCCCTGAGGGTACCTCTGGCGTTCTCTCACAGTAAAGTTTGTTAGGGAATACGGGAGAGCAGCGGCAAAAAAAAACTTACTAATGGAAGCTACATAAATCAGGTTACACCGGTTATTGTAGCGTAATTACGACAAAATTATACAGGGAATGTTGGCAATTGCTCTTTTTTAGTGTTTGCTTTAATGTGGCGCTTTCGAAATTAAGTTTGAATGATTGAAATGATTATGATTTTATTTTACTCGCATTGCTTGTTCAGACCACGGCTACAGATTTTACACCCCAATTTTTTGGCTGGTGGAATTGTGTCTTCAAGACTCATTGCTCAACATTGCCGGAAGTAACGCTACACTATCAATTCTATCATGTAATCAGAGCAGAAGGTAGCTCCAACGATATACTAATCCATCAATACTGTCCAGCATTCCAATATTTAGTTGCGCTCTTACCACTACCTCAATGAATTGTTGGCGCTATACGTTAACACAGAGAAGAACCTTTTACCTCAATGCTAATGGTAATTCTGAAGTATCATATTCTCATTCTTCGATCAGTGAAAGTCTCAGTCTACGAAGGAGTTACGAGTAGAGATGGGCAGTTCAGTTCAATTTGCAGATCCGTGTCATCGGTTCTAGTACATTTTACTGAACTGTATCTTTGAGTCAGTTCGCAGTTCATTTCTGATTTTCAGTAGGTACTAGTAATTTCTTTGCAGATATTCCCGTATAGTTAAGTATATGTTATGCATTGGATAATGAACATTCCCCATTAAAAATGTTATATAAAGTTGCCAAATATTAGTAATGATATGATAAAGAAAAAAATTACTATCACAAGACAATTTTTATTATAACAGAATTGCGACACGTTTCTTTAGTCTCTTATTTTACAAAGAATATGTTGCGGTTTGATTTGCATTAATGTATTTCGAACGCCTGTCTTACGAATCTTGTATCAGTCAATTTACCTACTACTCAGTTCATTTCGACCGGTTCTCTCATTCGGCTCTTGTGAGTCAGTCAGTTCACCTAGTTCCTAGTTCATTTGAACTAGTGGCTCTTTCGAGTCTTGTGTGTCTGTAAGTTCACCTAGTTCATAGTTCATTTCGAACTTATGTGTTTCGGATCATGTGTGTCTGTAAGTTCACCTAGTTCCTAGTTCATTTGAACTTGTGGCTCTTTCGAGTCTTGTGTCTGTAAGTTCACCTAGTTCCTAGTTCATTTCGAACTTGTGTGTGTTTCGGATCTTGTGTGTCTGTAAGTTCCCCTAGTTCTTAGTTCATTTCGAACGTCTCTCTTATTGGTTTTTCAATGCGCTATACATTATTTTAAAATTGTACATATAGACATAATAAAAATCTTGTTTAATATTTCAATTTCTATAAAAATTTAAGTTATGTGCAGTAATAATGGTAATAAATGAATGATGAACTGGGAACTACTAAGAATAATTTTACGGACACAGTTCATCGAGCCTTTTTAAGGATACGTGTCTTTGAACTGAATAGTTCGTGAACTGCCCATCTCTAGTTACGAGTGCTCAGAGAAGAAAGATAAGAGGGAAGAATAGAGGAATTCTGAAAATGATGGTGAAATTCCATAATTCTTGCAATAGGAACTACACAAATGAGGATATTTTTCCCAAATAATCGATGTAGATGATTTTGTGTAGTTCCCATGGTTTCTGACCATTACCCTGCTAGCCAATCCTATTGTCCTTTAACTTCTTCAGAGCTTTAGCGCCTTTAAAAACTTGATTATGTTTGGAGTGTAGTGGTGTATCCTCACTTTGTCAGGTACCAAACTAGTCCCCAATTCAGCCACATATGTAAGTGACTTGTCTTCGCCACTGATAGTAGCCATCTTGCCAAGATTTCCTTGAACCCACT
This sequence comes from Popillia japonica, assembly GCA_004785975.1. Lineage (NCBI taxonomy): Eukaryota > Metazoa > Arthropoda > Insecta > Coleoptera > Scarabaeidae > Popillia > Popillia japonica. The sequence continues at coordinate 36,475 of SMLS01063412.1, forward strand.
CTTTGCAAAATTTGTATTTTGTGATGTGTCCATGCCCTCAACTATTTCCTGCACTTTAAATCGTTTTTACTCGAAGATTTTGTCAAGCATTGGAGAGGAAGTCATCTGCACTGGATGCCCCAGATGATGTCCATCATTTATGGAAATACGCCCACATTTAAACTCAAAATGTACCTAATTGTAAGCAATTACGAACACAGATTCAAATGTTCCATCCGCATATATTAGCCAACTTGGCTTTGACTGATTCAGTGGTAAATCTTTCAAATAGGAGCGTCCAGCCACCGCAGATCTTTTCAGTATATTGCTGCAATTAGGTATGAAAATAAATCCTAGTCTACTGACAAATAATAATAATAAATTAATATACTTGTTATATTTGCTGTAAATACAGGATAATAAGGATCTTTGAAACAGTAATAGGTGGTGGACAGGTGGAGAAATGAAACCCCTAAACCGTTTTGCGATATTATGGACATCCGCTCTAAATCTTATCTTTTGGCATAACTGAGATGGACATTCCGTAAGCAAAATTTTATGGTATAAACTAAGTGTTTCTAATTCGCTAGAGTTTCTCATATCCATTTGTTGGAATTTCTTGATACCATAAGTGTAATCAAAAGTTTTGCACTGTCTGAATTCGGACGTTGGTGAGGTAGTCTAGACATGGGTGATATAGTTTCAAGCAATAATTGAAAGTGGACAAAGCACGTACATTTTAGTATTAATGTTTAAAACCAAATGAAAATGAAATAATTCTTTAAGGGCGGCCTAGGAAGTCTGAATAAATTGACTAATTTGGGCTTTAGAGCGAAATTTATTGTCCAGCATCAAATTCAAACCTTTTGCTTCAACTAAACTGCACATTTTTAATTTCTACATTAATTGTACTAGTCAAAATTCCACACAGCCCGAAAATCAACCACCGAAACTTGTTCGGATTTAAGCACAGGGAACGTGGGGACTTTGTTTGGTGAATAGTAGCTGCTAGATCAGCATTAATGAATCCCGTCAGTCGAAGTGAGGAGTAGCGCTGAATATCATCTGCGTATAAATGAATGTTAAATTGTCACAAAATTATGTATCTAGAGAGAAAAGAATAGGACCACACATGAGAATTTTTTTGATATTTCCCAGCGGTGCATAATAGAATAGTTCAAACTCTTGTGTGCAAAGCATATCCCTGCAATATGAAAATATAATTAATTTCTATACATTTATGTGCAGGGTGGCCAGCTAAGAATGCAAAGTGCTGTATCTAGTGAACTATTCGTCCGAGCGACTTGCGGAAAAAAAATATATTACTAAAGTGAACAAAAGAAGACCGTGGAAAATAGTCTTACATTTCCAAGATGGTCGCCAGAGGGCGTAACCGTCATTTTAATTTTTTTAAGTGATTTTTCACTGAAATCCACCTAGTAAATGTTACTAAAAAATTGTGCCCTTTAAAGCTGAGTTTTACTCGAGAAATTTTTGTTTAACCCTTTTTGACGTATCTATTAAAATAAAGTGGATCTTACCTATGATTTTTCTAATTCTCAGCGATGCCGCTAGAGCGCGCTTTTTGATATAATAATAGAAAATTGCAAAATTCTCTAAAAAATTAAATGCAATACTATGGCTTTTTTTTTCATAAAAATGTAGTGAAATGACACCTAAATAGGTTAGTGAAAACACTATCTCGATATCTTCCTGGTAGCTTGAAATATCGAAGAAAGAAAATTTAGTTATCATATAACTTAAAAAAACACTATTGCACCGGTATATATTGTTGTTTCTTTGTCTTGTTTCAAGATTCAATGATAAAATTTCATAATTTAATCAATTTTATCTAATAAAAGTATTTTTAGTTCAAAAAATTGGAAAAGTTGTGCTGGAGCACAATCAGAAGAAAGTACCGATTTTGAAATAAAGCTAATGTGTCCTTCAATGTTCGAACTGTCTTACATCACACTCAATGCATTGATGCATGCCGTTTATGGATGGACATTACAACAGCTTCAGTTCCTGCTCTTGACGGGCTAGAAATAGGCTATAGCATTTTCATTAGCGTTTCTGACTGTTGTTGGTAGAATTTGGTAAACAAAATATCTTTCAACCGACCCCATAAATAGAAGTTAGAATACTAGAACAGAGGAATTCTGGCGATCACAGTGGCCACGGAAATACTTACTTACGAATCCACCTCTGGTGATATCTTAGAACTAAATGTTCTCACACATTTCTTCAGAAATGTGCTGTGCAACCGTCTAGTTGCAAAAACATATATTGCCGTAATTGCAAGTGCACATCTTTTAATAAAATTGGTAATTGGTTTACCAGGAAATCAAGAAACACGGCACATAGGCAGAAATAGGGCAGATAATAGTTCCAACCAGGATACCACACAATATAAAGCCGATATTGATATTATTATTATTATTATTATTATATGGAGACTCCAATATATGTGACGTTGCGGTTCGAACAAGAGGCCATTCGTAGTCTGTTAAGAGCAGAAATTGAAGCGGCTGCAATGTCAATGCATGAGCGGATCCAACACTGCATTGAGTGTGATGCAAGACAGTTCGAACATTGAAGGACGCATTAGTTTTATTTCATAATCGATTCTTTTTTCTTATTATGCTCCTCCACGTTTTTTCTAATTTTTCTGAACTCAAAATACTTTTATTATTTAAAATTGATTAAATTATGAAATTTTATCATTGAATCTTGAAACAAGACAAAGAAACAACAATAAATACCAATGGAATAGCGTTTTTTTAAAGTTATTTCATATGATAACTAAATGTTCTTTCTTTGATATTTCCAGCTACCAGGAAGATATCGAGATACCGTGTTTACTAACCTATTTAGGTATCATTTCACTAGATTTTTATCGAAAAAAAGTCATATTATTGCATTTGATTTTTTAGAGAATTTTGCAATTTTCTGTTATTATATCAAAAAGCGCGCTCTAGCGGCGTCACCAAGAATTAGGCAAATCATAGGTAAGATGGGTTTGATGGAGCAATAAATGCTTTTTCCAACAAGACCAAGTTTGTTAAAATCCGTTCATCCGTTTCGGAGTTACAGCTGTTTATTTAAAAAAACATCAAATTATCTCCGACCACTTTATTTTAATAGATACGTCAAAAAATGTTAAACAAAAATTGCTCGACTAAAACTCAGCTTTAAAAGGCACGGTCGGACGAATAGTTTACGAGATACAGCACTTTGCATTCTTAGCTGGCCAGCCTGTACATACTATTGCAAGTTCGAAATTGATTGACCCAGCTACCAACCTGAAGAAACGCATTAAAATTACGTTACTTCATTATTTTTGCTGAAAATTACAAAGAGAGCTTGCATAGAAACACAATTCTAATAAATTATATAAAACCGAGATACGGGAAAATATAATACAGCAAATAATTCAGTAATATATCCGGATATAGATAGGTACGGATATTGTAAACTTTTAATTAACTATTTTAGTGTATTCGTCGATTGTGCTCCAATTTGAAAGTACTAATCCCGCAGAAAAATATATTGCTGGAATAATATTTTATTATCCGCGTGATATTTACGTACACCGCGTTGGAGAATAAAGGGGAAATTGTTTTTGTTCTGCATTTGTTCCAGGTTGAATACTGCAAACATTATTCCTGGATGTGCATGTAACTGAGGGATTTAATTGTAATCTAGGCCGCGTACTTTTAATATTCAGAATAATTGTTTTTTTTTCTGCATAGGATGAATAGATATATCGCAAAAATATGTATATATGAATGTATGTACATATGTAAATGGGTCAATGCGATAGTATGCTATTGTTTTGCAGCCATATTTTCCGCCATCTTTCAGTTAGTAGATTCAGTAGTATGTGTCAACGTACATGTATGTATCTACGTATGTTGTTGCCATTAAACTTACAAATCCGAATATAGAATACAGAAGAGAGAGTAAATTACAGCTTTCTTCTCCTATTTCAAGTAAAACTAGAAAAGATTAGATTTGGAGCCGATCAGGTATGCAATATCTCTGCGTAGAATCATTGTCTTCAGCTGTCAATATAGTGGTAATAGTACTTGTCTTTCTTATTAACTACCGGTAGGGATTTCACCTTCAGCAGTTTTTTTCCAGTCCAGCATCCCCACCTTCATTAACGTAACTTTCAGGTGGAGGTCTCCTAATTGTGGTAAGATTTTTTGGTGGCCCACTAACAAGGAAACACAGTGGCGGTGACCGATGACCGATTTAAATGAAATTTGGTGGGTTTGTAGACTGATGCAGTGTAAGAACAACGTCAACTTTCATACATGCAAAATCACCCGTTTTCGGGGGTGGGAGCGACCTAGAGCCTACACGGAGAAAAATTTATACTATTTATAAGTATAAATATACTGCATTTTAGTATAATTTATTGCTATATATAGGACAGCAACATAGCATACTAAATTTAACAATAAATTTATTCCTGGAAATTAAGTTCCTATTATACTTCAATTTACTATATTTTATAGTAACTTTAAGTAAATTTCTTGTATTACAATTAGCAATAATTTGTACTAACAGATTTACAAAACCTTTTCACAAATACAAAGACCGCGTCATACTGCATCTCATTCTTTTTACGTACGAGCGCCTTAAATCTTCTCTCTCTCATTTCATTAGTGTTTCAACGTGCATAAATTGAAACTACCTTTATTTAAAAACCAATATAAATACTTTTAAAAACCAATGAACTAGTTTTGCTAGATGTTGTAAATAATTTTTATTTAAAAATTTCATCAAATGTAACAAACCTTTTGTTTTAATCTTAAAACATTTTGTTTTAAGATTTTAGCAACAAAATTGTTGTTGGCCATTAAACACAGTGTTCGTAATTTTAATACAATTTATACTATTCATAAGTATAAATTTCTAAATAAAATGTTTTGCTGTCACAGTTTTCTCAGTGTACGCTACCATTCGCTATTTGCTTTCATATCTCCAAAACTATAAAACACATAAAAAAAAAGTTAAGGCAAATATATGTTTTATGACTACTAAAAGATCGCGTCAATAGTATGTCTGTCATAGTTCTTGTTTTCCAGAAACAACCCCCATCCCCTATACTTTTTATAAATTTTAAAATTTTTGTTTGCTGGAAAAATACACAAAGTAATGCAGAATTCACACATATATGTATATTAAACATGCTATAAAGTCACTCATTTTATACTCGCTTATCAAAACATGTCATTTCACGATTCAATTTGCGTGCGTAAAAAGCCATTTTAAGCACTAGTAGCGTGAAGTAAAGTTGGTACCAACTGTAACTTGGTTAATTTTGTGACATTTTAAAATCATAAATCCCTAACCCTAATAGTATGCTGACCAGTTCATTGTTTTTCTGTGGCTATAATAAAACGACATGAAACAGAAATTGTTATATATGGAAGATATGTAATTCAATGTCAGAACAGCAACAAATATTGTATAAATTGCATTCATTCATTCTTTTCAGAAATTGAAACAGAACAATTATTAATATATGTATTTTTATGACCTTTTTTAACTTATCTTATTATCCAGATAGTTTTTCCACTTTTTAGGTCAATGATGTTCGAATTACAGTGTTATCATTGACCTAAAAAGTGGAAAAACTATCTGGATACTAAGAACAATTATTAAAAATTTTGATCGGGTAATTTTCACAACCAGAGATTGATACCCCAGGGATTAACTGATTGTTTGTTTCAATTGATCTCGATTGCGAAGGTAGAGTAACGTTGATTGTATTATTGCGTATATCTTGTATTTCAGATGTCGAACAAGTTGCAGGAGGACTCGACATTTCTAACGGGGTCATTTTTTTAGCCAATTGAATTCTATTGTGCAGAGAATTTTTGATTATCCTTCTGCAACCGTAGATGGTTTTCATCCACCATGCCTTTGAATTGAAAGCAAGTCACCTCCTTGGTTTGCCAACAATGTCGCTGAACTCCTTCGGAAACAGTGACCAGTGAAGTTACTTGAGCTATCAAGCTGAAGGTACTCAGCTATTCGCATTGGAAGTAATTTGTTCTTCGCTTAATACTGCTGATTTTTTATGCTGAAGTTGTTTCGTTGTCTGTTTTAAATATGCTATGAGTTTTGCATATTTGGATATATCCGTATTATCATATATTATTAAGCATGATTTTAACATGGAATAAGTCGATTTATTTGATTGTAAATTTTGAAAATAAACTAATAAACACGAGTATTTTTTTATACTTTTAGATCTAGCCCAAGTTATGAATTTAGTATAAGTGGTTTTGTATACGCTTTTTGATTTTATGGGTAATAAATTATCTACTGCAGTATTGACGGCTTCCCGAATTTCAGGGGGTGTACATTCTATTTCATTATCAGAATTCATGTTAGGCAGGTTTTAATTTTGTATTAAATTGTCTGAATTCGAATTTTAACTTAAATGTCACTTCCAATAAACTGACTAACTTTTGAAAATGAAGATAATGAAATTGGTACCTATTAACAATTCTAATGACAATAATAACTGGCACTAAATTGCTTACATCTTTAGGACAGTGCCCACTTCAGAATCCAATAACAAGACACTTTCAGCGTTAGTATTTGGTAAGAAAACATCTGTACGAGGTGGGGGTTGTTTCGGGAAAACAAGAACTATGACAGTATGTTAATGAGGATAAAAGGAGCACATTTTAAAATTAATCTGACTTATACAGGGTATCCCAAAAAAGCGTACCACATAATTTTCACTTTTTTTTAAATTGAATGACCTACTTATTTGTATTGAACTGAGTGTACTTTCAGATGCTTCGTTCACACCTAAAATAATTTTGCTTTAGAATGCGACGTTGCCAGATTATTGAATTTTTGATATTTTTTTTGCTGAAATCACTACTTTAGTTAAACTTTAATTCCTGCATCATTTTCCATTTATTTTTAATAACATTTTGCAAAAAGTCTAAACTGGCATCATTTTATCTTATAAGCGTGGAATGTTGTGTGTTTATTATACAGGGTGTCCAAAAATATTATTTGAATATCAATATCTTCAATTCTATTTTATGCCGTTTTCTTAAATGGAATGACCTCTATCTAGTAGTATGTATCGATAGGGTATTTATTTACCTTTAAAATGATACCAACAATTTGCACTTTCACCTTTTACTGTTTTGTGTAATTGCAATTGAAGTGTAACAAATAAGAGAATGCGTAATTACTACGCGTGTTTGATTTGTTTGCTAAGTAGACATCGAGTTACTACACGATAGTAAATAATATTGCTGTTTGTGATGGGACCTAGAATAGGAAAATTGAATAAAACAAACGCGGCCAACTGTTCTTAATAACCAACCTTGTCTACCAATCCACCTCTATGGAAATTGTTCTGATATATGTATGCTCCCTGACATTTGCGCCGAAGTGAGCTTGTGCACCATCAAGCTGAAGCCACATCTGCTGCTTCACAAAGTTAAGAAGATGTTCTGTTAACCGTGGAAAATCGTGCCTTAGGATATTTCATAATATTTCCCAGGTTACACTATCTTCAAAGAAATAAGGCCCAACCACCCAATCATGTACTACGCCCCCTCTCCCCACTCTTCGACAAGAGTGTGTGAATATTTAAAATTTTTTCAGTGGATGAGGTTTCTTCTAGACGGGCTTAAATTGGTGGAAATGTGGTGCTGTATTTGGCAGGACCGTTCCTGCTGTTTTGGTATTCATATACTTGGCCCTGCAGAGACTAACGCCAAAATTAGTCACAGATTTGAGTAAGAGCAACATCGCATATCGGGCAACATTCTTTCTGCTTTTGGTGCAAAGTATGTTGTCATATCCACCGCCGCCTCGATACTCCTATGATGTCTTCAATATTTTATTCAAAGCATTAACAATCTTTATGACTTTCTGAATAGGCGCCACTGCACCATTCAAGATGTCAGTGCACTAAGAAAGGATTTTCTAGAAGTCAGCCTTGTCGCTAGCAATATGTCGAAGTACTTATATATTTGATAGTTGGAGCGTAAAAGTGTTGGGCTAGATTTTTTCAATTTTTTAGAGAAAATAATTGTTCTGACCGAAAGTAGACCTAAACCACTGAGACTTCTAGATCAGTTTTGTTCTTCCATAAGTGAGACATAAATAGTAGAAAGTGCGCGCAGAATTGGAAAGAGAGTTCTGAGAAGCACACGGAAAAGAGAAGATGTAGCTCTTAAAAAGGAGAAATGCTTTCCAAGCGGACTGGTTTTCTTGTACTTGAAGCCAAATTACCTAGTCTTGCCCCCAACAATATGCCGAAGTATTTTATAGTTGGAACGTAAAAATGTTAGGGTGGATGCCACATAAAAACAAACCATCTTATGCATTTTCCATTTTTTTAAGCAGATTGTAATGCATTGTAAAAAGAAAGGTCATACAGGTTCCATAACCTCTCCTCACTGCGACCTATTGATCTATTGTGAATACCCTATTCCTTTAGTACCCTTCTAATCCGAGTTCTTGACGAATCCCAGGATTAGTTTGGGTGGCGAGGCCTTAATCTGTTCAGGCGTTAGAGTCGCCATGTCATAGATCCTGAAACTTTTGCCGGCCTAATCCTTCGCACTCGTAAAGCATTTGCTCGGCTGTTTCAGTTCCCAGTTCGAAAAATTGACACGTATCTTGATCAGTTTTGTCCATCTTTTTCGCGTAACAATTCAGAGAGCAATGACTAGTAAGTGGGCGAGGAGTTGATAAATTTCTTCGCCTGTGTGTGTCCTGGTGGTTTCTTCCAGAGGGATGCCACTTCCTTTGCTTCCCAATCTTTAAGTTCCTTCTTGGCAGGTGTTTTGAAACGCCAAAGAAGGATTCGGGTCCAACGAAGTGCATGTCCGCGGATTGTCTTGCAAGTTCATCCGCCATATCATTTCCTTTGGTATTAATGTGCCTTTGAACCTACATTAGGGATACCCTGTTGTTTGTGGCCAGTTGCATCCCATTCATCCGACATTCCCAAACTAATTTAGATTCAAATCTGATTGGGCTGGCTGGACGAACAGATCTATGGCGTGTATCTTGGCTTGAAAATTGTTGGAGATGCTCCTAGGAATCGAGAGAGGTTGGTCCTCGGTCCATGAACGTCAACTCCTACTCCTTTGCGGGATTCGTTTTAAAGATGGAAATCTGGTGGAACCAGAACTCCAGTCTGAATGGTCGCAAGTAAATTATATTCACCACCGCCTAGAGACTTCTATAATTTGTCAATACCTATTCAATATTGTATTCAAAGCATTAACCATCTTTCTGACGGATTGGGAGCCACTGCACGTTGCAAGATGTCAGTGCACTAAGAAAGAGTTTTCTAGATGCCAGCCCCGCCTTTAGCAATATGCCGTAGTACTTAACATTTGGAACGTAAAAGTGTTGGCATAGATGCCACATCATAGCCCATAAAAGCAAACCAATCGTAAGTCAGACATAATTAGTAGTAGTTTACTATATTCTAGTAGAAATTGTTTGCTCTTAAACAACAAAGGAAACTGTGAGTAATATGGCCAACTCCTTTCATACTTTTTTGGGCAGAATCGGTTTTTTTTTTGTCTCCAATTAACACAACTTTGTTTGCAATTTGATTCCCAACCACTACGTTGTTTCCAACTTATGTACTGATCAATTTCTACTATAAGAAATTGACGGATTGATTTGGCAAATAACTGTGTTAACGATAACTCGCGGCCGTTTATCACCCTTTGATGATTTCTTTTTTTTCTTCTCTTCTTCCGTTGTCGTAACGATTAACCCGGGCAATTGAGGGAAGTTCTGCGGTCGCTGAGCAAGTGGATGCAATTAAAGTCGGGTAGTATACTCTTATCAGTAGCTTCAGGCAGGCAGCAGTCGGGGTAGTTTAACCGAAAGAGTTTAATTATATAGGGAGAATGGGACCAGGTACTCTATAGGTATCCTCTATTCAGCATTTTGCTATATCTTACAAGCTCATTTACCATACAATGTTACAGTCAAAGCTCGCTCTTGATATTTTGCCGGCTCCTATGTACATATATACACACACAGAGATATACCTTTCGAGATGACACACAGAATCAACAAAAGCGACGTTTCACGTTTAATTCTGTTCGGCATTGTTTGGAGATGCTTATACGATATTAAGACGTGTGCTTTTTTGGAACAATTTCACGCTAAACTTGGCCTTTGTGTAATAATAAACTTATTTATATATTTTCAGATCTGTACTTGTTTCATCAAGTTTTAATGAAAACGCACCATTATTTGTGAAGCTTTGATCTACTGTATTCAAGTATACTTAATAAAATTTCGTACTTTCGGTGAAGTTCTACGCACATTTCGCGGACTACCTCATTTTTTTCTCTGAACAAACTTTCAACAAGAAAACTTTTGTTAGAGATGTACTGGACAGATTGTTCGCTTATTACTTGGTTTGTTGTTGATAAATTTACAATTAATGTTTCTTTTGGAAGACTTAAAAACAAGTTGCTCATTTTTTTGTTCGTCTACCGTATCTGTCGTAATAAAGCTTAATTGCCCCGTTTCACATCATCTTGTACTTAGAATTGGGACATTTATGTTACACGAAAGAGGTTTCATTTTCTGTTTGAGCGATATCAATGAATTAGTCTTTAGATTGACTAATATGACTAAACAAATCAGATGTGCAGTCAATTAATTCTAATTTTGTAACATTTGTGTGTCAATTGAATAAAGGTTACTATGATTATGATTATTATTATTATAATTATTATTGTTATGATTATTATTATTATTATTTAATTCTACCTCATTTCAATGTAAAGCAAACTTCCTAGAAAATTCCAAACAATACTGGAATAATCATAAAAGCACTTTGATAACATCTATAATAAATCAACAACAACAGAGGATGAAATGCAAACCAGTCAAAGTAAATCCTTCTTAGAAATAACGCAACTGCATGTATTTCCATCTGTGCCACGTAGGACATACCCACATTTTCGAAAAGGAATATCACAGAGAACGCGTTTATAACGCTATTACACTATGTCTCGCTACATCCTTGCATTATTTAAATTGAATAGAAACAAAACTGTGTTCTACAGCGCTGGGTAAATTCTTATTTCGCAAGAACAACAACAGCAGCAACAACAAGAAGAAGAAGGCGCAACCGAGAGACTTTGCGTAATTTGATAAATTGTATACAATTGCGAAAGCTTTCGTTTAATGAAACTTTGACGATGATGTCTCCCACTGGCGCTACACTATTAAGCGACAATTTAATTTGCAAATTTTGACAGCGACTTGTAAGCCTAAGATTAAAATTATTAAGGCAATTTTCTCCTTTAAAGAGAGTTTAATTTAGGCGATTCAGGGATTCGTTTTCCCTTTTGCGAAATGATAATCTTCGGACAATGATGTAATAAAAGAGATTTATTCTAAATTTCTCTCTGTAACTTCGCCTGTGATAAATTATGCACTAAAACTTCTCAAATACGGTGCGGAATTATACTCTTCGTATACTAAAGATTTATTTTATGGTGTAACATAAAACGTTGACGAAGTAGTATAAATTGGTTTTACTGTTCCTTTTTTATGTGTAAATGTCCTTGATTCTGTACAGCTGTAGACTTGTTACGATATAGGGGAACAAATACGCGAATTGATACTTTTTCAAGCTAAATGTTACCATTTGTCGTTTCCTAGCATAGTTTTGACCGATTCTATGTCCATATTTACAAAAATTATACCCACCACATACATTTAAATAAATCTACCAAAATCTGCTGAAGTTTTTATTTGTAATTTTCTTTGTAACTTCTGCCTTCAAAACAGATTTAAACCAATATAACGGTAAAACAGCTCATTGAATGCGAACAAGAGCTCTTCTTCTTGTGGGGAGTAATAAAAATAATTTAGGTATGTACACGCAAGTTTAATATTCTAACTTGGAGTAGAACCTCTGTACCAAATGCAGAAAATATTAAGGAAATTAAAGACACTTGCAAAAATGTCAAGAATATCAAGACAAAACACCGAAAAATTTGTCCAAAGTGCTAAAAATATGTCAAAAGCTATCAAAAATAGGGAAAAATATGTTGAGAACTTTCTCAATTGCCAAAATAAGTCGACAAAATGCGGAAAAGATTCAGAAAAATTGCCCAAAAAGTTTTAAAAATCAGCTAATATTTTGCAAGAATCTGCGTCTAAAGAATCAATTTAGTATCTATCTGCTAATAAAATATTAATCCAAATTAGTACAAAAAGTGCAAAAAGAATTATAAATAATGAATAGCCGAAACAAGTCGATAAACTACAAAAAGAACCTGTCAAAATTGCAAAAACGGTAGAAAGAATATTTTGAAAAATTATTCAAAAAAAAATTGTCAACAAAATTTCACAATCTGGCAAAAAAAGTGCAAAAAAATTATCAAAAACATCGAAAAATTAACGTAAAATAGCTCTAAAAATTTTCGAAAAAAATGCCACCATCTGCCGAATTCGTTAAAAGTGAAGTAAAAGGTCGGAAATATGTCCAAGAATTAATCAATTGCCGAAAATCTGTCGCAAAACCGAAAAATCTGTAAAATATGCAGAGTAGACGTCAAGATTTGTCGAATTTCCTACAAAAAGATGTAGAAAAAATGTACAAAAATTGTCGAAAAAAACAAAGAAATGCGTTTGCTTTCTGTATCTGGAAAGGCAGTACACCAGTACTATAACTAGTTGAGTTCACTGCATTGTCTTTCCTGTGGTGTCGCAAAAGAACTTAACCGTTTCACTGAAGATGCTGTCAGCTTCATTACCCTGTTCAAAAATCTTTAAAAATCTTCTACAGAAACTGCACATGAAGACGTAGAAAAATTTTTACTTGAAGTTGTGCTGAACATGCTCTCAGCTTTTCTAAAGTTTAGAAATCTTTAAGTCTTTCCTGAAGAAGCTATTCATAGACAGATATAGGAAACTTTTCACTTTATGTTTCGCTGAAGAAGCTGTTGGTAAAGAAGTAAAAAAGTTTTTATTTGATGTTTTGCTGAACATGCTGTCAGCTTCTCTAGGTTTATAAGTCTTTAGAAATCCCCTGAAAAAACTCTTCATGAAGAAGTAGAAATATTTTTACTTGACGTTTCACTGAACATGCTGTTAGCTTCTCCAGATGGTACAGAAGTCTTTAGAAACCGTCTGAAGAAGCTGTTGGTAAAGAAGTAAAAAAGTTTTCACTTGACGTTTCGCTGTACATGCTGTCAGCTTCTCTAGAAGGTCCAGAAGTCTTTAGGAATCCCCTGAAGAATCTGGTCATGAAGAAGTAGAAAAGTTTTCAGTTGACGTTCAGCTGAACATGCTCTCAGCTTCTCTAGAAGGTTCAGAAATCTTTAAGAATTTTCTGAAGAAGCTGTTCATGAAGACCTAGAAAAGGTTTTACTTGATGGTTTGCTGAACACGCTGTTAGCTTCCCGAGAAGGTTTATAAGTCTTTGGGAATCTCCTGAAGAAGCTGTTCATGGAGACGTACAAAAGTTATCACTTGATCTTTCGCTGAACATGCTGTCAACTTCTATAGATGGTACAGAATTCTTTAGAAACCTTCTGAAGAATCTGTTGGTAAAGAAGTAAAAAAGTTATCACTTGACGTTTCGCTGGTCATACTGTCAGCTTCTTTAGAAGGTTTATGAGTTTTTAGGATTCTCCTGAAGAAGCTGTTTACGAAGAAGTAGAAATATTTTTACTTGACGTTTCGCTGAACATGCTGTTAGCTTCTCTAGAAGGTTCAGATATCTTGAGGAATTTCCTGAAGAACGTAGAAAAGTTTTCACTTGATGTTTTGCTGAACATGCTGTCAGCTTCTCTAGAAGGTTTATAAGTTTCACTGAAGATGCTGTCACCTTCTTGACAATGCTCGTAAGCCTTTAAAATCATTTCGCAGATGTTCATGAAGACGTAGAAAAGCTTTCACTTGACGTTTCTCTCGGCATGCTGGTAGCTTCTCTAGATGGTACAGAAGTCTTTAAAAATCTGCTAGAAGCTGTTGGTAGAAAAGTAAAAAAGTTTTTACTTGGCGTTTTGCTGGACCTCCTGAAGAAGGTGTTTGTGAAGAAGTAGAAAAGTGTTCACTTGAAGTTTCGCTGAACATGCTGTCACCTTCTGAACAAGCTGTTGGTAGAGAAGTAAAAAAGTTTTTACTTGACGTTTTGCTATCACCTTCTCTAGAAGGTTTATAAGTCTTTAGGAATCTGCTGAAGAAGCTGTTTGTAAAGAAGTAGAAAAGTTTTCACTTGACGTTTCGCTGAGCATGCTGTCAGCTTCTCCAGATGGTATCGAAGTCTTTAGAAACCTCCTGAAGAACTTGTTGATTAAGAAGTAAATAAGGTTTCACTTGACGTTTTGCAGAATATGCTGTCAGCTTCTTCAAAATTTCTTAGAAATCTTCTGAAAGGGTTCACTGGAACCCCAACTGAAAAGCTTTCTACAAGGCAATATCCAAAAGCCTTCCACTCAGTGAAGTAATTTAACTTGCTTCTAAACAATATCAGACCTGACCCTAATTGATGAAAGGACATTGATCAAATATGTTGGAAAAAATGTCAAAAAAATTAGAAAACTTTTGTAGAAATCTCTTGAAAAAATATTCTCAATATATTGGATTATGTTGGGAAATTAGTACAAATGCCACAAAGACGAACAAAAATTAGAAAAATTACGGAGACTTGGAAAAACCGCTACAGAAAAAGAAAAGAAATGCAGTTAAGGCTACATGATGTTGGCGTTCTTATTAAGTCAGTTTTTCCAAGGAAAGTTCAAAATTTTGTAATACAAAGATGGCAGCTTGTCAGTCAAAGAGTGCTAGCTTTTAGATAAAATAATATGTCCAGTCTTCTCCAAAACGCAAAAGTTTCATTGTCATTGTGTAAGTGTGATGTGTCATATGCTCAGAAAAGAAACCTCAATATTGGAAGAAATAGAGAGAATCTCTGCCATCAGTTTTGGGAAATATGGGTTTCTTCAAGAGCTTCGTTATCTGGATTTCTTCTCAAGACAACTGTTGCAGTAGTAGATGTTTTCCCAATAGCTTAAGTTAAAGTATTTTCAAAAGGAAATTGCTCCAGTATAGGATATGTAATTTTCCTTCGTCTTACGGGCAAACCAATGAAGTAAAGATGTAACAAGCTTCACTCCTACCTTATACAATCATTCACATTCCTGGATCCTTACTTAAACTTAAGCATCGACGGCCTTTTTGACAATTTTCGGGGAATGACTTCCTGATTTAGACTTGAAGAAACAACTCACAGTGATCAAGTTGATTATGACACTGCATCACTCCCAGACCCTAATGTTGACCAAAACTGTCAACCACTGCCCAATGGTAATGTACATGTAACGCTCCATCGGGTTATAGATTTGTCGCTTCTGCTGTGAAATCACGTTAACATTAATAGATTAGAGCTTTCTTTTGAATCATGAATGTCACAATTAACAAGTAAAGTTTGGTTCTGCAGATACTTCAAATATTGCATAAGTTTTGAGCAGTTTCAAACTTTCGTTACAGTTCTCTCTCTTATTTTAAAAGCAGTTTTTTGCTTGTCTAATTTAATTAATTTACAAGAATCTGATCGCTACACGAAACTTTTCTATGCATTTGAAAATTTACCACTTTTAAGAAGACACGAAATAAAAAAAAACATTAGCATTCTGCTGAAATTATTCAACCGAACTTGAAAAATGCCCGGAGAATAAAATCCTTTTCGAAACTTTCCACTTACTCCAATTCCAGTTTATTTTTTTATTGTGACTAATAAAAGGGACGCCGAAAGAAATGCGAGAACATTCAGGAACTGATCTGAGATTAATTGCGAGGAAATACACGGACGCTGGTAGCGCCGCGTCGCGTCCGATTCATGTCACTAACGGGTTGCAGATGCAGAGTTCATTCCAGTATTACATAGCTAAGTTCTCACACAAGAATACATACGTAGGCATGCGCTCACAAACACACACACACACACACAACGATGCAGAACTATAAAAGCCATAAAACGGAGTCCGTAATTTTGGACTCCGTTTATTGCACTTCAGCGTCCGCAAGTTCAGACGTACGACCTTAATGCCCATATATCATTAACTATTAGGTCGAGGCCCCGCCCGTTGTAATTTGACCTATTGTGTTATGATTGCTGACCGGTCTGTGTCGTGTGTTTGGGGACGCCATGCGCCAATTAATTTATCCAACGTCCATGTTTAACTTATCGGCAGGCTATTGTGTGCCTATGTTAAATTGACCGATCATTGATTTCGACGCGGTCGGCTGACCTGTAACACCGCCGCTTCCCGGTAATTTAACCTGATTGCCTTCCATACTTTTCTAATAGTTCTCTATTTTTCCTCCGAGATACATACATACATACATCCCACAGTACTGACTCGATTTATCTTCTACTGCGTACAAATTTATGCGGATTTAACTCGCTCCGGGAGATAGAGTAGTTTACTACGGCTCAATCAAATAGAGATGTGTTCAGCCGCATTTGAAGAAGTACTAGCTTTAAACAACAAATATGTACGTGATATTGAGGTAATAACTACGTATTAAAGCAATTTATGGAGATTTGTGGGGCTCGTATGCTAGCTTACTTTATGTTCGAGTATGAATCTGATGATCGTTGCATTCATCAGTCAAGTAGTACTTTGTGAAACTAAATTTTAGTTTTGAACTAATTTAACGGTTTTTAATCACGTTTTGCACTTCAGATTTAGCCGCATTTTATATCTTGGTGTGAAGCTGTTGCTGTGGAAATGTAGTCGCAATATTTGGTGTTATTATGTGAGCTTGTCCAAAATCCCCTTAAGATGGTACAACTTTCCTTACGATCTTCCGCCGCAATTATTCTTTTATTTCATTTTTAGTTGTCCTAATCTTGGCAGTAGCTGTTTGACGTTAATTCAGATCCAAGTTGGTGATTACCAGGAACGCTCCTCGCATTGTAATAAAATAATATCCCTCATGGCTAGCCAATGACAATCAGAACAATTACCTAGTGGTAAACACTAGGTGCTCTTAAATTGAGATAAGTCATTGGCGACAAATTAATAATCTAATATGTTGATATTTTGTGATGCAGTCTCTAAGATTATTAGACAGATCCCAGGTAGATGTAATATATACTGACTTTGCAAAAGCTTTTGATAAGGTTTATCATGATATTTTATTACAGAAATGCAGTGCTTTTGGTTTCTCTAATGCGCTCTTACAACTTATTGCTTCCTATCTGTCTAATAGACGACAAGTGGTTTGCTACAATAGATGTTTTTCTGAGCCGTTTCTGGCATTGTCAGGGGTCCCTCAGGGAAGTAACTTGGGTCCCCTTCTTCTTCTTATATTTATTAATGATATAGTAAATTTATTTAACAACTCTACTTGTCTGTTATATGCAGATGATTGCAAATTTTTTAGGGAAATCAAAACTCCCCTTGACTCTTCTTTATTACAGAGTGATCTTTATGGGTAGCTGGTGTCAACGCAATATGCTTCCGTTTAATGTTGGCAAGTGCTCTGTTATGAGTTATACAGGACTAGCCAGACCAATTCTCTTTGATTATCAAACTTCTAAAGAAAGTTTAAAGCGAAAACGGACAGTAATGGATCTAAGTGTTACTTTCGAATCTACATTTCGGTTTTCTAGACCTATACACACTATTACATGTGTGGCCTGCAGGAATTTGGGTTTTGTTAAGCGTAATACACAGGACTTCAATAATATTAGATCCATTATTTTACTATATAATTCACTTGTTAGATCTAGGCTAGAGTTTGCCTCAGCTATATGAGCTCCCTCGAGTGAGAAGGACATCGAGATGATTGAAAAAGTGTAAAACAAATTTTTGAGTTATCTTTATTTTAAAAGACACGGTCAAAGGCCGCCCTTTCAGTCATACGACCATATTCGAAAAGAATTTGCACTGCCTTGTCTGCTGCATCGTACATGGGCTAAACATCTTACATAAAATGTTTAACAATATTTTCAATAACGCTACACTGCTTTCTCTCCCATCTCCACGTGCCGTACTACAGCTCAAGACCTCGCCCGCCCTTGGTTGTTGATCGAAATGATCTATCGCCTATTAACAAAATCTGTAAATTGTATAATAACTACTACGATAAGATTGAGCTATTCGGAATATCCCGAATAGGTTTTTATGTTTAGCAAGACGTTTCTTTTATTTTGGAGAAAATCAGAGCTATTAATGCTTACTCTAACTGCGTTGTATGACACTAAATCTTCTTTGGAGTTATGCATGCTGCCCCTGGCGTTCTAAATATTTATAAACATTTATTCTTTCTTTCCAATTGTATTTATTATTATTATTATTGTATTTAGACTAGTTCTATTATTATATTATACGTAACCTACGTCATTGTTATTATTATACTTATAAGAAATTTACGTAATTTTTGGGGTTTCCCAGTTTGAATTCTGTATAAATAAATAAATATTAACGTTCATCAAACCTCAATCAACAGTTATATTCAAGATAGGTGATAAATAATATCAAGTCAACGTTAGAAGCAAATAGACTCAGATATCAAATCAGCAATTTTTTCTGGAATGCCTTTTAGGTTGTTAACACAGCAAATTAGCCCAATATTTTGTCACTCTTTCCTCCCCTACCAAGAGGGGTTTATCTCTAAAGTGGTTAACGTGTCAAGTTAGTGACTCAGTTGGAATTTGGTACTATCCCAGCTTGTATAAAGTTAACCTCCACTGCAGAAATCTGAAAAAAAAACAACCAAGGATTGGAAGCATGATAAACGACCCAATGAGCAACTTATATGAAAGATTGAAGAAGTTGTAGTAAGAAAGTAGCATAAGAATAAGTGAATAATACATGCATGGAAGATTGTAGGAATTGCAGAGCAAAATGGTTTGAAAGGTTGGGCGGCCAGAATTGTTCAAATTTGCAAGTGACACATGGAAGGAAATTATACAAGCTGATAACAATTTTCTGTATACCTACTCATCAGAAAAAAAATCTTCAAACACGCACTTTTTCTAAAGATATCAACTTTTTTGGAAAATATCGAAACAAAAACATATGTTTTACTGGTAACAACTCACTAGCTATCCATCTATTAGTCAATAATGTGTTAAAGTTAAAGTTACAGTTTTACTTTGAGGAATACACGCCCATTGGCCACTTTTGCGATCCTAACTATTACATTGCAAAAAAAGACCCAACCACATTCTTTATCAGTCCAAATAGTAACTTATATTTACTATTAACGTACACTGCACAAATACGTGTCTTATAGTTCTTGTACACGAGTACAGCTGACTTCTGTTGGAAATTGGATTACCTAATATATTCCTTAACGACCTCATGAATGATTCTCTATGTTTACAGTATCTTGGGCAGTCAACGAAAATATGACCCCAGTCTAGATTCAAAACCGCATCCACAGATTGGGGACTCAACTAAAGGAAGCCTATAAAAATGAGCTTTGAAAGATCCATGTTCGACCTTCATACTAGCAATAGTGGAAACAAGCGTTCGAGATGTTGTGTGATCTTTCCCGTTTTCGTATTTTTGTCATCTACGTTCCCACTGGGCAACCAGAAAGTGCTGCCTTGTAATCGGGACTGCACACTTCTTTAGAGTTAGTCATTTTCAAGTAGAGACTTTTTTCACCAGTCTGTCCGCCTCCTTATTAGCACTTCCATCATAGTGACATTCTAGCTTAAAGAAACTTATTATGATTGTTATTTCCGAGAGTATTAGTTTTTTACACTCAATGTTCCAAATCAACGGGTGCAGCTTTAGCCCAAGATACATGCCATTCCTTAAGTCTACCAAAACGCTCATTGCATCTGACATGATGATCACATTTTAACTTGTGCAAACACTGGAAATCTCATTCCTCGCACGTTATTGGTTTAATTTAGAAAGGCACCAGCACATCCATCTCATGACTTGAAACCTTAAAGGTTGATCAAAGTTGGTTTAGTTCAACAATGTTCCAAAATTTTCCAATACGGTTACTTACAAAGTTATGGTAAAAATGCAAAACTGCATCGACCTCTCCCACCTCTCTCTGTCCTTTATACACTTCGTTCCTTTTGTAGGCCAATTTTAACCTATTCCATACACTGTCATAGTTGAAATTGCGAGCCCTCCTTCTGTACCAAATCAAATCTCCAGATCTCTCAGATCCCTCCAAATTTAAATTTTCGACTTCGCAATTTAACGAAGAAATTACAAAAAACAACATTTTTATGAAAGGAACTTTAATCATTCTCAAAAGAAAATGAAAGACTTGTACTTCAGCTTTCAAAATTTGTTTGCTTGAATTGCTTTCCTATTTTCCGCCTTACTCATAAGAACATATCAAATATGAATTAAGACTTGACGTTCATATCTTTGTTAGGACCCCACAAACACAATATTCTTGATTATCAAATGAAGAATTTTTGTTACGTTTGGTTACGCCCACTTCCAAGAATCAAACTAGATCCAAGGAAGCCATCCGGCAGGTGTTAATTACAGCTTACCTCGTTTAGATCTAGTTTTGGCAATAGCTTACCTTTCTTTGACAACAACTTACCTGGTTTACACCTGGTTTTGGTAACAGTTTACCTGGTTTAGATCTGGTTTTGACAACAGGCTACCAGGTCTAAACCAGGTAAGCTGTTACCAAAACCAGGTGTAACCCAAGTAAGCTTTTGCCGGCACACCTGTCGGCGGCTTCTTTTGATCTAGTTTGAATCTTGGAGATAGACGTGGCCAAACTTTGCTACAGTCCTCAGAATATTCCTAGGCCCAAGTCCACCAATACCTACTCTCATGGGTGTACTTTTTTTTGTGAATCTCAAGACAAATTGGCAAGCTTCCTTCTGAAATCAACGCCACAGCATTACAAGTTTCTCGAAAATGCTCTAACAGAAAACTAAAGAAAATGTTTTGAGTGATCGACAAAGTAATTCCTACCACATTAATTCCAGAAATATTGAAATCTACCAACCAGAAACTGGATCCTCTAATGATCGATTAAGGTACCTACAAATCCTTTAGTTTTCCGAATTCACCAGATATTGAGGGAAAGTGATAAAGAGTCACTAATCCACCAACTCTAATATTATCTGACAGATAATAGATGCAATTAATTTTGATATTCTTGTGTAAAGCAGGCCTAATTGCAAGGCAGCGTGATTAACGGGTTATAAATAAGTTGGAAAATCAGTCGCTTAACTGCCAAGTAAAGGTTCCCTGCAACGACAACTTGTCTCGCGCAAAATAATGACGTTTCGAGTGCATTTGCGTAGCATTACACCGAGTTTAGTGTGCAAAATACCATATCAACACCTTGATTATAATATACATAAAGCAAGCGCGGTAAACGTTTGATTATCGTTTAATTGTTCGTTTTTGTGTGGTACCCGTGCCGCCGCTGGATAACGTGCGGCGTATAGCAGAACCCCACCGGCAACGCCTACTTTGTATCGCGGAAAGATTTATTTTATAGCACGACCGGAACCACGTCAACCTTTTATCAGATGTGCTCTTGCCGGCAGATACAAATGATTAACATTGCCCCGCGGGATTTATGTTTGTAGCGTTCGCATTCAGACGTTGTTTTTCTTATTTGAATAAGTGTTTTTGCTACGAATCATAAATCAACGGTGCAAAAGTTTTAAGCGCTTAACGATCGTTTACTTAGCCCTTTAGCTTATCGGCGATGAAACCGCAAAAACCGAGATCTCCATTGAGGGAATATATATGTATATACGTAGTTCTGCTCGTTTTTGACATGCAAGTCGTATTGCTTGCATGGAAAGTCTTAATTTAATATGAAAACCGGGAAAATAAGGACGCGGAGATTATCTGGTTAACTAGCCACGAATATAACACTTTGTAGGTCAATATGTATAAGAATATTTCCGTGTTGTGTGCGTGATTTTTTAATATAGATATGCATAAAATAAGAACTGAAGTTGGTTTATTGCTATAATGGAGTAAAAATACAGAATACTAAACAGTTGTTCCTGCTGTATGGTGCGACGCGTTATGATGATGTAACATAATTCCTTTTCTTAGAACTTTACTGTACACAGAGGCAAACCATTCTCAACATACTATTTAGCGATAACTGTCTGCTGATTTTCTAGTTTAATTGCGGCCACCACACTCGGACTTTAAAAAATACTGCGTACATAACTTTTTTTCATTGTTTGTTGTTTTTCACCATTGTAGCGGCTCCCTCATCTTCATGTATGTATCTAAACTCGGCTTTCTTGGTGAGCGGGAACATCAAAACACAATATACAGGGTGGCGCACCACATTCCCGTCGGTTTATATACGAGAAACGGTAAAGAATTTTAAAAATCTTTTTACTAAGGGTTGTGTAGGTTCATTAGGAGCACATTTTAAAATTATTTGGGAATATACAGGGTGATCCAAAAAAATGTTGCGTACCAAAGTTATGAAAGTTTAAATGGAATACCCTGTGTATTAGTGCATATTTTGATACTGTAGGGTAAATAAAGGCTACTTGCGGTTATATTCCCTATACCTAACTCAACCGGTTTTCGAGATATTTTAATATGTTTGAAAATGTAGATAAAAATTTAAGAGGTATTTCTGTTTTACATGATTGAGCTAAATATTTTAAATTGTGTTTATTGTTTACTCAAAGGATTAAACTTTATAACTAATTAAAGTTGATATCCAGAAATTATGTAGGGTGTTTAAAAACAAGATTTCTTTTTTGTTGAATGTTATAGGCAAGTAATTCTCTTATGTTAAATGGAACACCCTGTATTTATGACAACATTTAGATTCTAATTTCAATTGTGTTTAAAACTGTACTAGGATTCCCTATACTCATCTCTTCTAGTTTTTTAGTAATTTATAGTTTTTGATTTTAAACATTAATTTCCTACCATTTAATTCTCAAAAGTAGGTTTTGATGGAATTATTATTCCAAATGGCTAATACCTATTAAACTAATCGTTTGATTGGTTTTGTTTCATAATAATGAAAAGGCCTCCTAAGTAAGTAAATAAAACTTTATTAAACAAATAACATTAAAACTGTACTAGGGTTTCCTATACCCATCTCTTCTAGTTTTTTAGTAATCTTGGATCCAAAACTAGGCTCTGACGTCGTTATCATTTCTTCAGGCAAATAAATTATTTGACAGTACATGTTGGTTAAGCTATCATCGCTGTTCGACGAGGTTGAAATAATTTCAATAATTAAAATGAGAACGTACTCTCAAAACGAAAAAGTTGATATGATTGTAGTAATCGGAGCGTGTGACGGAAATTGCTTGCTAGCATCGAGAGTTTATGCTCAAAAATAGCCCAACAGGCGACATCCTGACAGGCGGTCATTAGAAAATTTATTGCAAGTTTTCCGAAAAACAGGAAGCGTGAGTTACAAGAAACCAGAACGGCAAAGACCTTTTGCACAAAGTGAGTTTGTTGTTATCGCTTCTCTGGTAGAAAATCCACATAAAAGTCAACGTAAAATAGGTGAAAAAACACATTTTTTTCCGTATCGTATTCAATTACACCAAGAACTTTTGGAGCCAGATTACGATCGACGACTCGACTGTTGTTTGCGGGTTCTAGAAAGACTTAGTGATGACGAAAATTTCTTCGATTTTGTTCTTTTCTCGGATGAGTTATCATTTCACAATAATGGATTAGTTAATAGTCACAATTTTCATCACTGAAGTGACAAAAAACCCCATGGTTTTAGAACTAGCGACAGGCAACATAGATGACGTGTCAGTGTGTGGGGTGGAATAATTGGAACGCTGGTGATAGGTTCTTTCTTTTTTGATGGTCTCTTAAATGGTGCAATGTTTCTTCGACTTTTAAGAGAACATTTGCCTGTACTTTTGGAAGATGTACCACTTGATATTAGACAGAGGTTGTGGTTACAATTAGATGGTGCGCCAGCACATTTTCATATTGACGTTAGAAATTAATTAGGTAAGCAATATCCCAATAGGTGGATTGGACGCTGCAGCCCTCAGCATTAGTCAGCAAGATCCCCAGACCTAACCCTCCTGGGGGTATATTAAAGATAGAGTGTACGGTATACCACCAACTACACATGACTTTATGAGACAACGAAAAGATTAACGTTTCGTTCTATTGCACCAAAAATTTTAACAAAAGTTAAGCAGTCTTTTCAAGAGAGAATTCATTTATGCATTAAAACTGATCATTTCGAGCATTTGTTAAAATACTAGTTTTTTTACTGTTTAGTGTTATTTGTTTAATAAAGTTTTATTTACTTAGTTAAGAGGTCTTTTCATTATTGTGAAACAAAACCAATCAAATGATTAGTTTAATGGATATTAGCCATTTGGAATAATAATTCCATCAAAACCTACTTTTGAGAATTAAATGGTAAGGAAATTAATGTTTAAAATCAAAAACTATAAATTACTAAAAAACTAGAAGAGATGGGTATAGGGAACCCTAGTACAGTTTTAAAAACAATTGAAATTAGAATCTAAATGACCACATTTATACAGGGTGTTCCATTTAACATAAGAGGTTTACTTGCTTATAACGTTCAACAAAAAATAAATCTTGTTTTTAAACACTGTACATAATTTCTAGATATCAACTTTAATTAGTTATAAAGTTTAATCCTTCGAATAAACAATAAACACAATTTAAAATATTTAGCTCAATCATGTAAAACAGAATTGCCTCTTAAAGTTTTATCTACATTTTCAAAAATATTAAAATATCTCGAAAACAGGTTGAGTTAGGTATAGGGAATATAACCGCAAGTAACCTTTATTTACCCTACAGTATCACAATATGCGCGAATATACGGGTGTTCCATTTAAATTTTCATAACTCAGGTACGCAACTTTTTTTGGATCACCCTGTATATTTCCAAATAATTCTAAAATGTGCTCCTAATGAACATACACAACCTTTAGTAAAAAGATTTTTAAAATACTTTACCGTTTCTCGTATATAAACCGACGGGAATGCGCCCGCCTGTATACGTTTCATCGCCAGTGATATATCTAAAGTTTGGTGGCAAATTCTAACACGTTCTCCCTTTTGTAAATCTGTCAGATGATGGGATACAAACCCAAGTTACAACCTTTCTCAAATGAATATGATCGTTCAATATTGATCTTACTTGCGAGGATCCAATTTTCAGATTGGACTCTATCCGTCTATTATAAGTAATGCGGTTGTCAAGCAATTCATTAATTTTTCCTTCGTTTCATTAAGTTTTCATTACCCAATTAGGAAATCTGCATTTTGTTATTAACGATGTAATCCAATAAGTGCAAACTAAAAAACACGTTTCCTCTAAAATAGAACTTTCCACACGATATTCAATATTCCCATTAAAATTATTCAGAATGCGAGAAATGTCGCAGCATTCCGGTAACAGAGCTTATATTAGTTGGTACATGAGTTCTCGGTTTACGACTAACTGGTTCGATATGCAAACAGACCGATATGTACCCGGTTTCCACAGTTAATGAACTAGTTATTATACTTAGATTATGATCCTTGTTCCGTTAGCGTGTGCACCTAAACATAGCCAATCATTGCATTAATTAACTTATCAGCTGGAAAGATCCGGAATTATGTAAAGTGCAAGAATTTACGTAATAAAGTTTTCTGGTTTATATCGCACCAGATATGAATTCTAAAAGAAACGGCTTTTAAACATGCTAAATATTGTGTGCGTGCATAGTTATTATTAAAGAAAAAAAATGTATATAGCTTTGTATACTATACTGCGCAGGTAACGGAATGATGAAGGAAACGATTATATACCAACCTGAATTTTTAAGTTTTAACATTGTTGTCACAAAAAGCTTTTTTACCTGCATGGTTTTAATCATCTAACTCGAATACGTTGGTAATTTCCCTTCATACCTGATAAGTAAACAATTTCTTGTTTCGTAAAACGAACATACTTCGGTTCCTTATGCGGCAACTTTCGGCATTCCTCAGTGATCAATCCTAGGGCCTTTAATGTTTGTGCTAACTATTAACGTCTGTTGAAGATTGCGTATATCTACGGACTTACTTCTCCGGTATTCAGAAATGGAGTATTGCAAAGAAGCTAAAGCTGTTGGTCATTTCGCAAAGATATCTGTAGAACCATATCAGATTCCAATAAGATGCTGATGCGGCCATCTCCTGAAGTCTATAATTCTGTTAAAATCATTACCATTCTGGGTTCTAGGCTTGAATATGGTAGTATAATTTGGAATCTACTATATCGTATACATGTTTCGTCTTTGGAAAATATCAAGCGTAAGCTGGTGAAATACTTGGCTCTTCACTGGACAGAAGAACCATAGAAAAGGCCTCTCGGTCGGATAACTCGCTCTTGATGCGTTGTACACGGACAGGCCTCCATCTCGTGTTACCATCAGACGGATTCTCGAAGACGACTCCCAATCCTTGGCTAGAGGAGCCTACACTGTGAAGACGCAAGACCACCACATTCCAAGCCGTCCAGAGCGGCCTACAACATAGAATATGAGACGGTTTATGGACCAAATGGCCCAACCTTAGGTAAACAGAAGAATTCAGTTTGTATACCCCGCAAGGGTTATACCGCTATCCAAACTAAGCAATCTCCAAAACAACCGAGAACTGTAAAATCAACTGTCATAGAACTGCCAATTTAAATCTCTTTAACCGTCACAATAGTCTAGATAATCACAATAAAAAAACATAAGACAAGTACGAAAATAAGTAAATAAACGTTAAAGCTGGGTTAACCAGAACCCTTCTGTCCAAAAAAAAGCTGAGAGTTGTCTGAAGACAACAGTAACTTGATATACCAATCACGCTAGAAGCAAAATCCTTCTGACTAAAAAGAGGGTGAGAGATGTCAGAAGACCACAGTAATTTGACATGTCCACCACACTAGAAGCAAAATCCTTCTGACTAAGAAGAGGGTGAGAGGTATCAGAAGACCACAGTAATTTGGCATGTCAACCACGCTAGAAGCAAAATCTTTCTGAATAGGAAGAGGGTGAGAGATCTCGGAAGACCACAATAATTTCACATATCTACCACGCTAGAAGCAAAATCCTTCTGACTAAGAAGAGGGTGACAGATGTCAGGAGTCCACAGTAATTTGACATACCAATCACGCTAGAAGCAAAATCCTTCTGACTAAAAAGAGGGTGAGAGATGTCAGAAGGGCACAGTAATTTGACATGTTAACCCCGCTAGAAGCAAAATCTTTCTGAATAGGAAGAGGGTGAGAGATCTCGGAAGACCACAATAATTTGACATATCAACCACGCTAGAAGCAAAATCCTTCTGACTAAGAAGAGGGTGAGAGATATTAGAAAGCCACAGTAACTTGACATGTCATGCTAGAGACGAACATTTTCTGACACAGGAGGATAGTTATGTTCTCCAAAACGTATTACACTCTAATGCTAATAATATATGCTAGTTGGGTACAGCAATTTCCAGGAATGGATCATTTTTTATTTGCTACGACAGGATGAGGATGAGTCATTTGCTTTGTAGTATTGTCGAGTGGATGATGATTTTTTATAGCTGTGGCGAGCGCTGCTACAATCGCTCCCAAGTTGTATCGCTTATCACTGTACCACTGTAGTTCTTTCATATTGTAGCGCAATTGTCTTCAAAGGATGACAAGGGTTTTGCTGTGGTAGAAGAAATGTTCCTCTCATCAGCACTATGAGATTTAAAATTTTTTTTGGGCTTGCCTCTAATCGTTCTTCTGAGGAGCCTATGTGCACTAAACATGTTGAACTATGTTTGGCCCTTACATTGCAATATGCTTCATACTTTTGAACATGAAATTAATATCCCCTCAAGATTAACTCTAAAATGATCAAAATAAGGCCAAGACAGGTTAACGCCGAAGAGGCTTCTGGATTAGCAAAAAATTTGCGACTATTATTGCCATAATTTGAATTTCCAGACCGGGGACTTCAATCTGTGATAGTTTTCTTTTTCTGTTCCTTTTTCCTGCGTCCCATTTTGAGTTAGTGACTATTAAGCCATAGAGTAAGCATCTTTCCGTGTCACAAGAAACAAACCATGATCTTATGTAAAAGTTTAAGCTGAACATTGAAATTCATTACAGAGAACAAACATTGCCTTTACTGCAAAGCATTGTGAGCAAATGTTTGAACTTTGAGATTTCCCTGATGTACTGCCGCAATTTCCGCAAAATATTAGCTATCAATAAAGTTCATGCTAAGAAGCTAGAGGGCAATAAGTATTAATGTGTATATAAGGCTTCGATGTGTTGTAAATTGTGTCACGAACATTTCTGAGTATAGCTATTGCGATAGAACGCTAATCAATCGCTGGTTAATTCGGAATAATTCAGGAGAACTTACATCTTATCGTTCCTTATTATCTTAAATATCTGTAAACAAATACCTGGAATCTCAAGTCTGAAACATTATAAAAGCAGCTTAATGCTAGTTCACTCATCGATCCACCTAGAAGATCCTTTTTGGATAGTAATGCTACGTTATAGAGTGCATATATATGCATACATTACCTCGGCGTGCACCTCTATTTGCTAGATTCCAGGGTGCAGCAGTTTCTGTGCACTAATTACGTACTCCCAGGAAACTCGCCATCAAAGCAGTTGCAATTTAAATTTGAGGATGTTTTTGCACGGAATTTGCAAAATAGATTCATCTAGTATCAAGTTCCTCTCATTAATGCGGCGTTATTGCTTCCTGTGTATCAGGATATTCTCCTGATTATGCTAAAATGAAGGAGGAACGATTTCGGTAAGATTAAGCAATATCAAGCTTAGAAATGGATAATTACATAATAGGAAAACGATGCTAGTTACATATTTATTAATAAATGCGGAATATATACATATACGAGTATAGT
Organism: Popillia japonica; assembly: GCA_004785975.1. NCBI lineage: Eukaryota > Metazoa > Arthropoda > Insecta > Coleoptera > Scarabaeidae > Popillia > Popillia japonica. The sequence goes on from SMLS01063412.1 coordinate 65,364, forward strand.
GTATGTATATAAATATACTTGGACGCTAGCTGGTCTAACTTGATTATCTCTTTACCTCTTCCGTCAACAATAACTGAGAAATAAAAAGGTATCTGCGCCGAGTTTACTGTTCCAGAAAACTCAACACTCCGCCACCATTTATTACGAAAATTAAGGAACAAACTGTGTTCCGTACATAAAATAGGTCATAAAGGCAAGTTAAGTTTCGGTGGACGTAGCAAAATTATAACAAAAGATTTTTTACGACGACCTTCATATACTGAAGTACCTTTGTTCTCTGTCCCATCATAAAAACAACTCACTCTTCATAATAATAGAGATTCCTCGTTGACGTACAATGTGACGTCGGTGTTTCTCATTTTATTTAAACATGTGTATGAATATGAAAGTTGTACTTTTACTGTTGCAGGTTATTTGTTGAAAATTCGTGATGTTTATATGCTGTAGCTTATCATGTTTATATGTATGTCGTGTAAAGTTATTATGTGTATTATATACCTACTTGTTATGGGTTGGTCGAGGAAAATATGTGTTTGTGAATGGCGTATAGAAAGCATACTGAAATTTTTCTGTTGGTGTTCTGCTTAACGATTTCTTCCTTTCGTTTGTATTTTCTCGGACAATCAAGCAACACTTAACGCGATTAGTTCAGCAAGTATTAAGTCTAAGCTAATGTGTAATTACATAAAGGCCTTAAGTGAGGTGGGTTGCCAAAGTAAACTAATTAGCTTGGGTTTTCAACCACAAGAGCGTGAAGGGAAATCAGTCAGCAGAGAATCGGACCAGACAAGATTCGCCAAGGCCATTCGTTAAGGCTGCTCCATACTTAAGCACCACCAAATCACAAATCAGAACGTCCATCAACGAATGGATACACAATAAGTCCAGTGAATGGTGGCAAAGATCACTAGGACAAAGACAGGCCAAAGTGTTCCAAAGGAACAGAAGCCTTACTTTAATACCAACAATAATAATAATAATAGAAGAGGGCGTGCTGGTAAATTTATTGACTAACAACTGTACTCATCTTAACATTACTGCAGATCATGACAGTTGATCCAAAGATAATTGCTGTGCTTGATCGCCTATTTTCAAAATGGATCTCAAGAGTGCATCTGAGCAGAGGAAAGGACACCATATCATCAAGTCCCATTAGATTTAGGCGACGCGAACTTTCTTAGTCCACTCCTCTTCACCCTAGCGCCCCTTTCACTGGCCTTGCACAATTGTGGGAATATGCAGCTGGACCGCTGTAAACCTAAAACTATATGCGTCAAGTGAAAACGAACTCGAATCTATGATCGAGTTGGTCCACAGATATGCAACAGACATTGAAATGGAATTAGGCAACGACAAATGCGCACTATACAACTTGAAGGGAGGTCGGTCTCCAGGAAATGAGGTTCCTGCAGAATTAATAGATGGAAGAATAATTAAATATCTCTGCGAGGGCGAGCAGTATACGTACCTCTGGATCCCACAAACAATTTGCAAGATATGAAAGACAGGTTAAACTATGACACTATGCACTACAATAAAATTAACAAAATTTGGGTTTCACATTTTAATGCAGCAAACAAGTGCAAAGCCACAAACACACTAGGAATAACGGTTGTATCCTACACATTCAAATGCATCAAATGGAAAGTTGATGAGTTACAAGCAATGGATCGCCAAACAAGAAAGATCATGTATAAACACAGAAGTCTATATCCAAGTGCATCCGTTCAACGAATCTATGCACCTCGCAAAACAGGAGGGCGAGGGTTGTTGGACGTAGATGATTTGTATAATAGAGTTGTGATGAAGTAGCATGCAAAATAACCAACACACAGCATACTGCTGCTCCAGTTTGTTAAAAATCATGAGAATACTGGAATAGGGGCGCATTTGTTTGGAGCTGCGACAATAGCTGCAAAGCTCCAGCACTTGTTTGAACCAACATCACAACGACCACACAAAAAGATTTAAGAACCTTAGAAGAGACCCAGCTAAAGGGAAAGGTTAAAGACCAAATAAACAGAAATGTGATCTCAGCCCAGATGGAAAATGCTATGGTCTAGCAGTTCTATAGAGGAACAGAATTTATCTAGAGAGCTTACGTTTGGTTTCCTGAACGCACTCGGCTTGTAGTCAGAAACGGAAGACTATATCATGGTATGCCAAGACGGTGTGTACGGGAGTCTTGTGTATAGGGAAACGGCCATGAAATAACCCCTACAAGACACCAGATGCCGAGCCTGAAAAAAATATCATGCATCTGTTTTCCAGGGGATATTCCAGCAGTAGTACAAAACGAAAATGTGAAGATTTTCTGGAATTTTCCTTTCTCGACAACTGCAGAAATAACCGCCAATAAACTAGATATGATTGTCCTAGATAAACCGAGAATGACCATATTCGTAATGGAGATCTTCTGTCCATCGGAGCGCAGTATATAAAGTAAAGAACTTGAAAAAACTGAAAAATACAAAGACCTTCTATTCCAGTTGAAGCACACTTGCCCAGGGTATAAGTCCATCACCTTCATACCACTGGTAAGAGGGGTCTGTGGAAGCACGAAACCAACTGTTATCGATTGAGTGAGGAAGCTGAACTTTGACATAGCTACCACACGAAGCATCGTACACCAGATCCAAAAATATGTTATCTTGGGCTCACTAAGAATCCTGAGAGCCCACAATACCAACCACCCAATAGGTTAGCGCTGGGCTACTCCGAAGGCATATACCATGGAGCTCCATCACATATACTCACATTTCTCGAGCTGTGAGGATTCCGTATATTATCCTTCTTCCTAATCACCGTCTATGAAACCATCGAGGGGCGAAGAACTAGAAGTAGACGTTCATGAAAACTTTCAATAGATGCTCTAAGTGACTCATTAGCTGAGTTTGATATGTCAATCTTAACTGTATGAACGCACCTCTGGAAATTGTAATGTATAAGATCAGAAAATAAAGAATCAAATATCATCAAGGGAGGGGAGGGGTATTGCCGCTCACTCTCTTGTGAGGTTTCTTGGCATACTTGTTTGGCATGCCTGACTTGCATCTTGGGATAGAGTGGGTGGATGGTTGCATAAAAAATAATAATAAAAAAATAATAATGCAAAAATAATAATAATAACCGAAACACTATGTAACATTACAATTATTGTAAGTGCCACAGAGGGCAGAAAAGAACCAAACACAAAAGCAAACAACAAAACAAAAAAACATATCTAGCCACAAAAAATCAACAATAACACATAGCCGCAAAAGAAAGCCCAGGATAAGGAAACAACATAATTTAATGTAGTTTAGTTAAGTTACTACACACAAGAAGCGGCATAGATGCTGACACTGATATGCTTGCCTGCTCAAGGCCGTATATACAGCTTTGTTTACCCGCAAGGAGTTTCACCTAATTAATAATAATAATAATAATTTATATTTTTTGTTGTTTGATGAAATACATATATACAAGAAGACAATATTTCGACGTTGTAGAATTAATTTGTGGCAATATTACATACGATAATGAAATTTAACAAAACCTACAAACATAAAACGAAGAAATACAACTTAACACTAAATTTAATATCTTGTTACTAACATCAGCGGCATAGCTAAACTGATAGCGCCATCTCGGTACAGTACAATCAAGTACACATAACGTTTTAGATATCTACCGACAGATAGCAATACTGAATATTTCATAAGAAATCTAATTCCTAAGTATTTTAATGTAAACTTCCGTTAGGTGGCTCGTTTTCTTGAGCAATCATATGAGTCGTGTTTGTAAATCAAATGGCATCGCAGTAAAATGCGTAGTAAATTTTGCAGTAATTTTATATAACCGATTACCTTTACAATGCATGTAGACTTAGATTCTGTGTGCTCTCTAACGAACTCTAGGCTCACGCAAAAAGGAATGAAATTGTTTCAATAAAGCACAAGAGGAACCCTTTCGAAAGTAAACATTCGATTATAAAACACAAATATTGGTCAGAGAATTAACCGTGCCCGAAAAACTTTATTTTGTTTGTAAATCGTGTGGATTTCTAAGGGTGCCAAGTCCACTCGAGAATGCAAACAACGCCCTCTAACTTCTTTCCATTTTATTTGATACCGGAGAGCAGCTGAGAGAATGTTGTTCGGGAGTCAATTTTGAGAAGGACGGTCGTCCTATGGGAAGGTTACACGATACGATCAAATCTCTGAAATATTACTCCGAGAGAACTTACTCCTATTTGTTACGACACACAGTGTTTTGGCTTAAAGTCGGGATACTTTAGTTAAATGGGAAATCGAATATGAGAAAAATTGTAGTTCCTGAGAATGTTCTACGAAACATATTTAGATTTACATATCTTGAAAATTTGACTTTATATTGAACGTTTATCTACAATATCATTCTCTAAATTCCAGAAAATATCTACAAGAAAAATTCTGCCATTTAGCCACGTCATCACGCGATCTAGTTTTGACGATTCCTTCAAACATCTCGTTCTTCTTGGCCTCGACTTTAAACTTCCATCTGGATCGATAAAGTCGCTCTCGCCTGAGTCCGCATTATAGGGTCCCCGGTTATTTATTGAAAAGCGAAGGAAAGGCGAACAGCTACACCGTTTAGATTGAGATATGAAACGATGCCACCATTTCGAGGACAAAAACTTTAATGGCAAGTGTAGGGCTAGTAAAATATTTGAGGGAAATTATTGGCGTAGTTGGTTCTTTTTATTATCACATCTATTTATGTCGGCTCTTCTCGAAACCTAACAACAAATATCACCCACTTTTAAATTAGTTATGATTATTTTTCGTTCTCCGCCATTTTTCCTATTCGTGTTATTGTTAGCATAATACCGAGTTTTATACTGCGAGAAGTTTTCACATTAACATTATTACGTTAAAATTACAATTTTAAATTGGAATTTGAGAAGAAAGGAAACTTATGTCGAATGCATAAAGTCGATTATTGCAAGCGGCGAACGATCGAGAACTGAATTTATCAGAAAAATGTAAAGGACGAGTAAAGTTTTAAATATATTTAAAGTAACTTCTAGGTAAATTGTACCAACGCCCACAGATAATTTTTCTCTGCATAAAAGAGCCGAAACAACAAAACATTCAACTTAATCATCATTCTAGTGGTTGGCAAAAATATATTCCTCAGTATGTACCTAGTTTGAGAATCGTATTACAATAAATTACTTAATCACCAAATATAACTGATTGGTGGCTATATTACTGGGAAGATCCAGTAGATGTACACCAAAATAGTATATCAAGTAAGAGAACGTGAACTAGAGGCAATATATATTATTTGTAGAAGAGTCAACTTCAGATAGCAGGATTATCATATCCACATGTGAAATATGGATCCTCTAAAACTATTTTTTGATGCTACAAAAAGAAACAAAGCAGTTAAGGGCCAAAACTATAAATTGAAACTTAGAAAATGACGGTTGGGGTCAAGTTGTGTCTTCTGAATCCTAATCCAGACTTAGCAAAAATGTGTCGAGTTCAGTAGAGATAGGTGGTGGGATCATGGCATGCAATTGTGTTTGCTTGTGCAGGCAAAATAATTCTTGCGTTTAAGATTACTGGATATTTGTGCATATTTTGAGAATTCGAATATATCAGATTTCTTCGTACTGGAAAGCTATGCTGCTGCCCAAGAATTGGAACTGCTGTTTGCTATTATGCTGTGTGTAAGTGATTAACAAAACTTGCCAAAATGTGTAGATCTTGTGTCACCCTAGAGTTGTTTGACATTCTAGGTCAAGACGTAGCTTCTAAGCTGTATTACAAGATCTTCATTCTGACGCTAATGAAGCAGCGAATAAAGCACATTGCCCAAGTAAAATTTGCCTTCATGTGCAGTAATCAAGAAATTCAAAGGACTAAAATGTTTGTCAAAGGTAGTACCCATAAACTGGTCAATAGTACCATTCACAGGAATCTTAAGTTAAATATTATACTACACTTGCATGACCAAATTTTGTAAAGGGAAGAGGAATACAATAAGTTCAGGAAAAAGCTGCAAGAAATTGCTGCGAATTTAATAACCACATCATCTACATTAAGAGCCATTCAACCGAACAAAGGACTACACCACTAGTGTTCCTTTACTTGAGAATTTGGTGTCTCACTATATTCCTTGTTTCTCTTCCTAAATATGTACCTTTGCTCTTTGAATGTTGTTAATGATGTTATTAATGATGACAATTCAGAGATTTTTGGGTCGTCCAAGTGAAGACTTCTCAATTCAACTATTAGAAAAGTGGTAGTGGAATCTGAATCTTTTCGACATATTAGTTGTAATGGACCATGTTGGGCTGGAGAATTCTGGAATGTATTGAGCAAGCTTCGAAATTTCGCAACGTCCTCTATACGTCTTGAGAAGCAAGTCTACATACGTCAAGCAACTGCTAATTCTGGAGCTTGATTGAAGAATGTGACATCGTTGAATATTTTCAATCGGAAGAAATCAGTTTCCTTACCTCCTCATTAGCTGTTGTTTTAAGTCTAACGCCTGTGGTAGAGACAATATTAATCTTAAAATAATACAGTATTGCTGTCCATTTCTCCTTCCAGTTATTACACATTTGATAAATAATTGATTCTATATTTCCCAACTGTTGGAAAGGAGTCTTCATTACTCCTCTTCCCCAAACTTCCAATCCTATTGCTTTTAGTGACCTCATACCAACATCAACTCTTCCTTTGCTTCCAAAAATATTGAAAAAGGTAGCTGAAAAGCAGATTCATACTTATCTTGATGCAAATTCTATTCTTTCATGTTAAGTGTCTGGATTCCGCCCAGGATATGGCTATGCCACACATATTTCAGATGATATTTTTAAAGCAATGATGATGATAGCTTGCTGACGATATTCGAAAGCGTTTGACACATTCGCTTTTGTAAGCTATCTTGCGCTCTATTGGTTTCGATCAAACTTCTTTAAACTTCGTTCAATCCTACTTGGAGAATCGTACTCAGCAACTTAATATTAATGGTAAAATAAATCAGCCATCTGTCACATCTGGAGTTTTTCCAAGGAAGTATCTTGGGTCCTTTATTATTTGCAATTTATAGTTCTAATATAACTAAATGCCTAAAGTAGAGTCAATTTCAACTTTACGCCGATGATACTCAACTTCTTCACTAATTCCGTCCTTCTAATGTTTGTTAATACTATCGCTAATGTTTATAATGCTCGTGAAATACTTGTTAGTAAATCTGAACGTCACTTTCTCTCAATCAGTCCCAACATATCAGCAGTATTGGTGTTAGGGCGCACCAAATAAGGAAATTTGATCATGCCTGAGGTCAAAAGATTCTTACTTCTTCCCCATTCTGACTATTCTAGAAATCTTGGCCTTTATCTTGATACCAAGCTGAGATTCAAAGAACACGTTTCTAAACTTCTTTTACGAGCTTTTTGCAATCTAAAAGTATTATACGGTAGTAGGGATTGTTTAAACAGTAATTTACCTAAAATTTGAGGTGAATCACTTTCCCTGTCTTGACAGAGCGGGTAAGCTGTGCATATAACGAGTTTAAAATGCTTGTTTAATATTCATCTACGGTATACGTCGATGTAATCGTGTTTCTCACGAGCTGACATGGGCTCACTGGCTCAATATTTCTGATCGAATTTCTCTACATTTTATCATATTTATTCATAGAATTATTTCTTAAAAAGAAAGCAATTATTTATATCGCAAAATTGTTGTATAACGTTAATGTTAGAAGTAGGGGGCTGCTGACTCTCCCACTACATCAGCTTCAATATTTCAGAAGATCATTCCAATATAATATTATGAAACTATACAACCCTATTCTTTCATCCCTGAAGATGTTATCCATTCCTTCTTTCGACCGCAGTTTGATTTATTTTCACTTTGTGGTGGATGAGAGCTTTGCTAATTATTATATTATTTTATCTAGTAGATATTGTGATATTATTACCATTACTGAGTGAACCATACACTATCTACACTCACTTGTTATTATTGTAGTTATGTCTTTTGTCCTGTGTTGTATGTTTTGGCTCAAGAGGTGTTGCAGTGGTGTGAATTCCCACTCAACTGATCTTGAGCCTCTTAGTTCAATTATTATTATTATTTTTATTATTATTATTATTGTTGTGCGGACGTACTCAGTGGCCCACCTGAACCGCCCTTTTTTAAGCATTTCCGGTACCATCCACTCGGACATATCTTCGGAAAACTTGGGCTGTCTTAGTGAGACCTGTCTGCTATCTATATGCTACCCCCTACATCTCCCATCCCCCACATATCATGGAGAGTAGGAGCGTTTCGAACGTCCAATGTTAGCACAACCACTTTTCTGGATAACTACAAACCGTGTTTTTAACTTTTTCGATTGCATATACCATAGAGCCGCCCTTTCTAAAGCCGAATTGATTGTCGGATAGCCCACCTTTACTCTCTATTTCGTCTATTAGGCGCATTTTGATGACTGCTTCGTACAGTTTGCTGAGCGTGTTCAATAAGCGCAACGGTCTGTATGAAGAGGGGGCTTCCAGATCTCTTCTTTTCTTGGGTAGTAGCACAATCTTAGCAACTTTCCAATCCCTTGGAAATATTTGAGCATCCATAAGGTGATTTAATACGTCAAGGATCCATTGTTGATTAGTTTGAACAGTGAGCTTTATGGTTTCGGGAGGTACTCCATCCAAGCCTGGCGTTTTGCCAATCTTAATATCTGCCGCAGCTTGCTCCAGTTCTTCCTCTGTGATGTACCTTACTTCCAGCTTCCCGTTCGTATTTTTAGGGGAAGAAGGTATTCCATCATTACGCGTGGCATAAAGCTTTTTTATTATCGCTGTTTTCCTTTCAGGGGGCATGTCACCCCATGTCTCCCCAGATATCATTCTCAAGCCTGTTGCAGAGATTAACCCATTGCTTTCCCTTTTCTTGTTTAAGCAAACTCGAGCAAGAGAATTGGTATTTCCCACAGCTCCCAAGCAAAAATAATCCACGAAACCATCGAAGTGGGAACGGTATTTCGCTATTCTCCTATATAATTGACCACTTGAAACAACCTATACTCGAGATACGATGTGCATAACTAATACAGATAATATTGTCTCCTATTCAAACGCTATACGCCTCAATGCTATTGAAAGTGGAATAATTTAATTTACATTTTCAATTAAAGCGGCTAAAGCGACGATGTATGTAAGAGACACTGGTAACCCTCTTGCGGTCTTGTGTCATGCTCAACAGACCGCTGACGACGTCTTGTGTTGCTGCGTTCAATAGTTATTAGTTTCCAATAGGTTAACTAATGACATAGTACACAGCTATAGTTTCATCAGTCCGACATAATTATTGACTAAATGTTTCGGCGTGGCACATTTGCTCAATTTGCACATACACCCTCGTCAACAGACGCGAATTTCAACAATAGATCAATACGTACCTCAAGCTGATTATGGTTGACGTGTTATAGTTATTGAACGGTACCTATTATGAAAGGTTTATCTACATGATACCTACGGTTATTAAATAGTAGCGTTTTCATATAAATGGATATTGACAATCGATAATTATTACCTACTTGATATATCCACTATAACGACTAACTCAGTTTCTGCGGAAAATCTAATGTCAGATAGATAAATTCGTACAAAACTAATATATGTTTCGATAAACCTATAGAAGAAACAACATCAGAATAAAAACAGACAGTAGAAGCGTCTGAAAAGAGGATATATCGATGTGAAAACCTCAGCACGCGAGCTAAACAAAGATTGATTACACGAACTTGTACTCAACTCTTGTACGTTTCTCAGTTTACGTGCTGCATTTTCAGTACTATGTGTATCAAGTCCAAAATGGAAGTGGATTTATGTATTCCTGGAGAGATACATGCACAGGATGTGTCCTAAGCGCAAACTACGTTGAAGAAAGAGATTAAATACCACGTCTCATCTAGCTTAATGCTAGCGTTCTTAATTACAAAAACTGTACCTACGTAGCTGCTCTAGTGAAATTTCATGTTAAAAACTAATTGTGGGTAGGTATTGTTGGTTTTCGGTTTGTTGGGAGTGTGTTGGCATCCTACTGACTGCGCCATATACTTGATATCTTTTACGTTTTATTCTTTTCTTAATTCAAAAAAGATTCGTTTACATTTCACAATTTACTACAGATGAAGTTACCTTTAAATATGGTATTTTTGTAATATACAATCTGTTTGATTTTAGCTGTGAGAGCAGACACTGTTGGAGATATGACAAATATTATAGAAGAAAACAAAAAGTTCTACATTTAATTTGCTATTATCCTTTATAACAAAAAAAAACAATTGAGTATGAAATGGTCTACATGTAGCAAATACATTCAATATTTTAAATGGAACGTACTCAATTTTGTACACTCAATTTTGACACATACACCATAGTTTCCTAGGCTTAGGCGAATTGAAAACATCGCTTTGAGAAGGTATGTACGCGGTGAAAACCATTGCTGTAGCTTTAGGATCAAACTAACTGAGTAGATTCCTGGATATTGATTAGTTCATCTTAAATAGCACTAGAAATTGGAAATAATTAATTATTATTCTAATACTGAAAAAATTGACATGCTAAGAGTGCACATCAGTTATAATAACAATAATCAAGAAGCTTGTGTGATGTATCAAGGTATGTACCCAGAAAGGAGACAGATCCTCCTACTTTTACAAAACTCTAAAGTAATTTAAAGGAAGTTGCTGTTTCAATGATCAGGTACCAAAGGCAAGAAATCATTCTGCCGCAAATGATGGAAACATCCGCGAAATTCAATACCTACGTCAAACAGTGGCTGATTTTGACAAGATGAGAATATTTTGTAATTGGCTTAAGAATAATCAAAATTTATTAAATTTAATTCTTTGGAACGATGTGTCTAATTTCAACAATAACGAAATTTCTTATAGAAAAAGCGATAATTTCCGGGATACAGAGAATCCACGCCAATTTCAGGAATGCATATTCCAATACATATTTTCCATTAATGTGTGGCTTTGCGTGATAAGCGATACCACAGTAGTTTTTCTGAAGCACCTCCCCACAATTCACGCAACGTCAGGGAGATTTTAACTTAAAAATTTAGTGCAAAATAAAAACGAAATGGTGATCCCATCAACAAGCCAGAAAGATGGCCAGAACTGGATCAAGGGAATTTGGAAAAATTGTAACTTGTGAATATACAGTTTCTGAGTTGAGGGTTGCTAAACACTTTAAAACTAAACTAGTAATGGCAAATAGTGCGATTTTCTGGCTTCTCACTACTACTGGGTAGCAAATGTTCTCAGCTTTCAGAATATGTATAAATTGCATTGACATTTTTCTCTTATTCACGGTCAATCACATATATGTATATTCAAAGTTTCAGCAAAATCGGAGAGTTCGAGATTTTTTGAAAAAACAATTTTCGAAGGGCATTCGATTTCGTTCAAATTTTGGATATATAGGTTGTGCCGTATTTTATTTTACAGCCCGTAACTCCCCACTGGTTATATTTACGATTAAATATTTCAAATAAAAGTTGCTTTAGGTCTTAAAGTCTACGAAAGGACAGAGTCAGTTTTACATTTGCTTATCGTCTTGAAGTTCTCTTGAAGGTCAACTTTTGTTTTTTTAATGAAAACCTATATTTTTGAATGCAGCGTTATATTAACCGGAAAGATACAAACAGCTTTTGTCTGAAGAATTTTCCTTTTACGTTCACCATTATTGAAATAATTACTGAAAAAACCATTCAGAGGACTTGTCTAATAATAGAAGGCTTTGGAAAATTAACAACCTTTATGTTTGACAAATAATATGTATATGACAGTTTCTTTGTGGTGTGTGTTTACTCCAACTTTTGTTCTGTTTTTTGATTTTTTTTTCGTTTTTCACTAAGTATTGTGTTTTCTGTGTTTTGAATACGTTCGATTACATTAATAATTTCATTATCCATTTGAAATTCATGTAGTTCAAGGTTTGACGCCCAACGATTTTCAAGGAAGGCTTGACTTTATTGCACGCTTACATATTTTAGAAGAAAAAAACTTAAGTGGTTTCAACTACATATTCTGGAGTGATGAATGTCGCTTCCACACAATGCTCATTACTGGTCGAATCAAAATCCACATTGGATGCAAGAAGAGCGCTTCCAGTCAGTGGGCAGTGTGGGGAATCAACGGTGTGGCCTTTTCAACGGCTATGTAATTGGTTCTTATTTTTATGAGGAAACTCTAACTGGACAGCGTTATTGAAATTTTCTGCAGAATGTGTTGCCAGGTTTAATGGAAAATATTCCTGTCGAAGATAGAAGAAGAATTCTGTGGCAACATAATGGTGCTCCAGCTCACAATGTCCGCATTGTCACTGACTACTTAAATATGATTGACCCTGAGGAATGGATTGGTAATAAAAGTCCGATGCCATATGGCCTGCGCATTCTCCGGACTGGTTTCGCCTTGATTTCTTTCTGTAGGGCTATTTAAAGGAAATTGCATACTCTGAGCATTCTATAAATTTGGAAGATTTGAAGAATAAAATTCGTCCAGGTTGCCAAACAATAACGCGAGAAATGGTAATTTCTACATGTAACAGAGCGTTAATGCGCCGTATGAAAGCTTGTGTGCACACCGGGGACGCACAATTCGAGCACCAGCCAAAAGTTGACCTCCAAACAACCTTTAAGACGATAAGCAACTGTAAAACTGACTCTGTCATTTCGTTGACTTTAAAAGGTAAAGCAACTTCTTTGAAATATTTAATCGTAAATATACTGGGCGTGAAGTTACAGTCTATAAAATAAAATCCCGGGATCCCCTGTATATGTAATTGACCATGCTGAATACGATAAAAATCTCAGATTTGGTCTAAAGGCCTTTTTTTTTT